>DWIE01000541.1:0-14402 GCA_018248235.1 Choaspes benjaminii | reverse complement strand
CCTGCCTGTGTTAGGGTCGGTCTTCACATTTATGCTCTCTATCTCTCCATATGCACTGAAGTGATCACGTAGCTCCTCTGCAAAAATTATACTCCATTAATAATCTGATACCATGTTACAATAGGATGATATAGAAAATTAATTATCTTCAGAAAAGTGGGTATGGCTGTCTTCAATGTTCATTCAGAAGCAGAACTGTATTAAGTCATCATGTACAAATATTTTCAATGCAGATGACTACTGTGTACTAAGTACTAGTGAGTTATTAATGTTGTTATAAAATGAAACTTACTGTCTGTTGTCTCCCAGCTCAAGCCTCCAACAAAGAGTTTTCTGCAAGCACACAGCAAAAAAATCAATTTATATAATAAAAAAGACATGACTTGTCTTGAGTCAGAAACGAATTGACTTAACAATTACAATTAAGTTAACATTACAACTATGCAGTACTTGTTTAACAGTACTTTACAGCTACTTTTTTGTTCAAATCAAACTCCAAGCACTGCAGCAAAACAAATGAGAACCTGTAAGTTACAAAAGTAAATTGGAAACTTTTAACATTATCAAGACAACGAGAAGTGAAACAAGAATGTTACAGTGATATCGCAAGATTTGAAATTGGCATGTGTGAACGAGGGCCCAAAGTTAAGTGGCCAAGACAATCTAACTGTCAGTTTGGTCCTTGTTTTACTTTAGTGTGAGCCCATCGGATATATACCATGGCGTCCCCGGCGGCGGCTGCGGCAGCGGCGCAGGCTCACACCTGCAGAGAGACAGGGCGTTAGTAGCGCTCCAAACTGACCGACACCCTACGCACTACCACCGATTTAAAATCTTGCAAATAAGTACTTGAAACCGCTACCGGCTAACGGGATGGTGGCTCGCCCGCTCCCACCGTAACATTCGAACCACTAATCGAGCCAAAACGAGCAGAGATGAAAAATCGATAACCGGACCGAACGACGCGTCGCAGTGCAAAAGAGACGCGCTAATGACGCCATTTTACTTCATGCGGCTATCGAATCGAATTTATGCAAAAGTAACCTGGAATCAACACTGGAATCAAAACTATTACATTCAGAACTAAATTTTTACCGCGAAGAACCCACTGCAATCGCCAAAAGACTAAATTTTGAAAAGAAGTCTAGGATTAAAAGAGATTAGAATACCGATAATGAAAAATGCCGGATCGCCGCCGCCATTGCGGCTTGCGTCGGGCTAACATAAAACTGTAAAGCAAACTTTAAAAAGCTAAAAATTTAAGTCACGTATGATTTAACAAGCTACTTCCACTAAATATTGTAGTAGAAATATGATTGGGACAAAGAAATAATTAGAACATTAACTATACCTGTCGTCATCGCGTCCGGGGGCCTCGGCACTGTTATGTTCTTGCTGACCGTCGCCGCCTCCATTTTCTCCGTTTCCATTTACTTGAATGTCCGTAACGTCTTGTGCAAAATTATCGTTATTGGCCATGACTTATATTTAGGCTAAAATTAACAAAACTAAAAACTAAGGTCCGCACGCGACCTTCAAGACTGAACGCCAAACGCAGAAGAATGAAAGGAAGTGTGTGATGAGTCGGCGCGAAATATTCCGTTATGTTGGTACCAAGCAAAGCGACGCGCTTTTTTTGTTAGCGTTTGTATCCCTCCCACTAAAACATCCAATAGAATGCGACTATTATGAACAAGAGGTCAATGGCACGTATTCGGGTGTAACAAAGATAGGATACATTTACAACAAGAGTAAAGAAGAAAGACATATAAGGAATGAATCAATACTATAGCCAATATTGAAGTAAAAATTTGCCGCCATTTGGTAGTAATTTCGTTCGGAAACCGATAGCGTTATATAATATTATTAATTAATTGTTTTACTGGAACTTGGTCATGTAAAATTTGATCATTGTGTTCCTAATATTTAGTAATTATTTATTCATGTAAGAAAATAAAGAAAGATTACCTTACACAATAAAATATATTCTGTTCAATGATTGTGAAATATATGTTTTTTTAATTATTTAGAGTTATATTCTTAATATACTACAATTTAGAACAAATGGAAAAGAAAATAATTTTGAAATTAGTGTTTATTAGTATTTATTAAGTAAACTAGTGTTTATTAAGAAAGCAATATAAATGTTAAGAAAAATATAACAAATATTATGTTATGCCTCGAATAAACATTACTTGCGCATGTGGAGCGCGATAGGTGGCACTACTTTCGTACCCTGTAATGCGTGTAATATTTATTTAGCTTATTAAAAGTTCGATTTTTATACATTTTACTCTTCCTACATACTCGTTAATAATAGGTCTACAGATAGATCACAATTGTGAGTATTATTATAGTATCATTTTTTTCTCAAATTCCAATTATAGTAATACTGTTGGAATAGCAGTTTTTTTTTAATTAATAGGAAATCAGCTCAAAGCCAATATATACCCTTAAAATACACAGAAACTACTCAAGTTTTAATAATAATAACAATAATAGTAATTTGAAGGCCTACCTCAGGAAATAGGAAATAATTAGCTTAATCAAAAATAAAACATTTAATATAGTTATGTGCGTAGTGTTTTTGATATTAATGTAGAATAAAATATAATATGGAATTTAGTAATATAATAAAACACATTCCACATTTAATGCTTTTAATTTTTAATATAATTTTATACAATATGTTAATTTAGCACTCGATAAATATGAATTTTATTGTGATCTAGCAACATCGTTACTGAATTGACACCGAACGGTGAGGTAGGCTCTTTTTCTGTTTTCAGTTCTTATTTATTGTGAAAATTACGCGAATTTCGTGACGATCCGACAGTGTTTATGCCGTTTTGATGCATAAAATTTACTGAGGTAAGTTTTGTTTATCTTTTATCGGTCTCCGAGTACTTTACAAGTTCAATATTTTGATAGTCGGCGGAGGGATTTCTTTCTATAGGTTAAAGACCAGTGTTTCTGTTCTTTCTGTCGTAAAACAAATGGTTAGATACATAAAGTAAAGTGGTGATAAGTGTGATGGTAACTGCTCGCGGTTGAAACTGATATTGAAAAGCAATATTTACGGCGGCGGAGGCCCGGGTGACGGCGGAGCTAGGATAATGTCGCCATGCGTGCAGTGACAATACGCATCGCTAGTTATTTCACCTGACAGGAGTACATCCTGAGGATGCATTGGAGCGGTGTTTCGCTATGAGTTCCATTAGAATGATGGAAAGATTACATCAAATGCATAATGCTGTATGGCACACTTCTCAGTCTAGTATCCCTAAATGTTGCGTTTAACTTACCGCTCTGATGGAGACTGGCGCCGGGTCTTGCCCTGCTTTGACATTTTTACTTGCACATTGCACTGGTAACATCTACTCATAATCACAACTGTTATCTATGCACACAAAACACTGAATTGTACTGTATTTATTTAGTAACTTGAAAAAATAGTAGTAATATTAAAGTTAAATTCATAAATGATTTATGTAGTGAACTGTTTGACAGCGAGCTGAAAATAAGCATGAGCATGATCCTCCTTTAGTACTTGTAAACAGGTTTTAAAAACATCAGGGGTGAGATTTCTCAGCCGTCTGGGAACACACATTGAGATGAAAAGAATACATTACAAATCCCCAAGTATTATTGTGTTGTTGTGCAATGTCCAATCTCAAGGTTAATCTTTGTGAGACTTTTAAGAGGTGAATATAAAACACTGCGTGATTGACTACTGAATTCTTTCCAACATGCAGATGTGATGTGTGCACTGGTGGGGCCCAATCCCCCTCAGAAAATAAGTTCTCATGGTAGTTTTAACTTTATCTGCCACTTTGGGGACATCAATGGAGGAAGACGGACATGTGGTATTATTTTCACAGAATAGTTTATCAGTGTTCTTTTAATTTTTCATTGTTCTGGTATACATAGTATTGTGAAGTGGAGGATGTAACACGCGCATCTGTTGGACATTTAACAGGTGGGATGACCTGTAATATTAATTAAATATCCATATACTTATTGTTTTTGTATGAGCTTGGTGATTGAATTATTAGTTAATTTGATTGAAAGTACAATGTTGCCTCATCCTGAAACCAGAGTACAATGTGTTGAGTCTCCTATACACTTGATTTGGCAGCGCAACTAAAATACTTCAACAATTTTCATTTGAAGATATATTCATATTTAAACCTCAATACTTCCATTAGCTGTATGGAAGAAAACTGTCATATAAGAAGGAGGGAGAGAGTGTGGAAGGAGATGCTTTATAATATACTCTTAATTAATTGAGACCAAATGCTATGTTTATTAGAAACTGTGTCATGAAGGGCATTAATGTCTCAGGTGTTTTTTTTTAAATTACTGTCTGCATATATGTTCTCCATATCTACATTAATGTTTATTTGAATTATTTAATTTTTAATTTAATTAGCTTTCCTCCGCTGTAGCTGCAAATTCTCTGCGAGCATCCATTAAGTTGCTGATGCATAAATAATACAGATGTGCAAATTTCCTTATTTCTATATTATATGAACATTAAACATGTAATTTATACAATTTCACTAACTTGAATGGTGAACTAAATTACCACATTTCCTTATATTATCCCCTTGTTATGTTTCAAAAGTGAATCAGTATAAAGAAGGAAGCACATTATTTGTGTGGTGCTTTTGTAGAGTTTAATGAGAGTATAAACTGTTGCAGGGCAGCGTATAGCGGAGGGCTGTATAGCGCAGTGTTAACAACAGCGATGGTAATGGAGGCGTCCCCGTCCCCGCAGAGCGTCGGCCGCGAGTTTGTCCGCCAGTACTACACGCTGCTCAACAAGGCGCCCGCCCATCTGCACAGATTCTACAACAACTACTCGTCGTTCGTGCACTGCGGGCTGGACGCGCCCAACCGCGAGACGCTGCCCGTGGTCGGCCAGAAGCAGATCCACAACCGCATCCAGCAGCTCAACTTCCGCGACTGCCATGCTAAGATCAGCCAGGTGGACTCGCAGGCGACGCTCGGCAACGGCGTGGTGGTGCAGGTGACGGGCGAGCTGTCCAACGGCGGCGCGCCCATGCGGCGCTTCACGCAGACCTTCGTGCTGGGCGCGCAGTCGCCCAAGAAGTACTACGTGCACAACGACATCTTCCGCTACCAGGACGTAGTATTCTCGGACGAGGAGGGCTCCGGGTCGGGGCGGTCGGAGGGCGAGGAGGAGGAGGCGGTGGTGGGCGCGGGGTACTTCCCGGGCGGCGGGTTTGCGGGCGGCTTCCCCGCGCCGCCGCCGCCGCCGCACGCGCCGCTTGTGTCCCCGCCCGCGCCGCTCGGCCCGCACGCGACGCACGCCCCGCTCGCCCCGCACGCCCCGCACGCCCCGCACGCCCCGCTGCCCGCGCACGCGCCGCACGCCCCGCACGCCCCGCTCGCGCCCCTCGCGCCGCACGCGCCGCACCTCAACGGGCACCCGCCGCCGCATGACGACTCCGCGCGGCACCTCGTCGCCGCCCTGCAGGCGACGGGTGTGACGAGCGGCGCGACGGAGCGCGAGGTGGAGGCGGAGCCCGCGGTGCCCGAGCCGGCGCCCGAGCTCGAGCCCGAGCGCGAGCCCTCGCCGCCGCCGCAGCTGCACCAACCTGGTTGGTATCTCACATTGCTTTATACTTTATTGCACATCATACAAAAGAAAATATACCAAGTTGTATGTTCAAACAATTCTTGAAACGGGAATAAAAAGTAAGTAGGCACTGGCCTCAGTACGATCTCAATTATTGTATTAGTGCAACAGACGTTCACGGAACGATAATATAAGAAAAGTCTATATTCCTATGTTCTGAGATTTTCATAAATAGATTTCTAGTAGGTAGGTAGAACAAAATGAAAACAGCTGCGAAAGTAACCAACGTAACAGAGCTAAGCGAGTCGCTTCGCTCTTACGGTTTGCTGTGCAGCTAGCGCGCGGGACTGTTCATTCAGTTATAGCGAAGATATTTTTAATTTTATTGAAATTTGGGCTGTAAACGGGCATACAGTACACCTGATATTAAGTGACCACTGCGGCGCTGCCATGACAACTAACCAATTTAAAACAGATTTGATGTTCTACCACCGAAAGAGAGGCGAGAGGGTAACGTTTGTCTCGTGTGCCGCAGCGGCGCCTGAGCCGAAGACGTACGCGAACCTGCTGAAGTCGGGCGGCGCGGCGGGCGGCGGGCCGGCCCCGCGTGGCTCCCCGCCCGCGCCCGGTGCGGCCCCCGCGCCTGCGCCCGCCCCCGCGCCGCTCGACGCGCGCGCCCGCGCCCCGCGCCCGCACCTGCCCCACAACCACCAGCAAGCGGGTGGAGCTGCGGGTGGAGCGGCGGGCGGAGCGGCGGGCGGCGGCGGCGCGGCGGCGGGCGCGGGCGCGGGCGAGGGCCCGGCGCGCCGCTACTCGGACGCGCAGCAGCTGTTCCTGGGCAACCTGCCGCACTCGGCCACGGAGGAGGAGCTGCGCGCGCTGTTCGCGCGCTTCGGGCCCGTGGCCGAGCTGCGCGTGCACAGCAAGCCGGCCGCGCCCGGCGCGCCGCGCCACCCCAACTACGGGTTCATCACCTACGAGAACCCGCACTCGGCCGCCGAGTGCCTCAACGCTGCGCCGCTGTTCTTCCCCGCGGACAGCCCGGACGGCGTGAAGCTCAACGTGGAAGAGAAGAAGACGCGCGGGCGCGAGCCGCCGCGCCGCCGCCCGCTGTCCTCGCACCGCGCCGCCTTCCAGCCGCGCCAGCCCTACCGCCGCTAGCGCCCGCGCCCGGCCGCGCCCGGCGCCCGCCCGGCCCCGTGCGCCCGGCTGCGCCCGGCTGCGCTCGGCCCGGCCCTGCCCGGCCCCGCGCGCCCGCCCCCGCCCCGCCGCGTCCCTCGTATTTAACGAAACAGTTCGTAAGCTTTTCGTTAGCTGCCCATCAGTCCGAGAAGAAATATGCAATAGGATCAGACTGATTACCGCTTAGAGTAGTGACGAAAAGATTCAATGTCACGAAGCGTCGCCTGTTTCAAAATGCACAGATTTTTACATAAATTGTATTGCATTACAAATTGTATACTATTTTCGTGTGAATCAGTACATTTGGTTGTATCTAGCCGTTCGTTATATAATATAACGATGTACTTTAAAGTCTATGTTCGCCCTGCGAACTCGGCAATTTTAAACAGGTGACGTTTTGGAACTCCGATTTGTTTAAAGGATGCTACAGAGTAGCCCAGCATCGGAACCCGCAGGCAGTTCCGAACACCCTGCCGGCCCTCCCCTCGCTGCACTTTCTACTTCTGTTAATTAAGTAGTTAGATAGGAAATTCATATTATTTCCGCGGGCGCCGCCGGCCAGCCCGGGCGCTCCTCGGGCTGGGCCCCGGGGACGCCGCCTCCCGGCGAGGCTCTGACCATATACATCAGTTTTTCTGAAGTTTCGAATGGTTCGTTCTCGTAACTACTGATCCGATCAAAGAACCCGTTGGGTCCAGATTTCAGAAAAGCCGATGAACATTGTGCGTCGGAGCGCGGCTGCCGCCGAGGGCCGCCAGAGCTCAACTTTATTTTTATGTTTTGTATTTTGTACCATATTAAATATTCCTACAAGCTTCCTACGCCAGTTCCGGCACCGAGCACCCGCGCCACCTTGTGTACGACATTATTGATCTCTCCGTTCTATCGCGCATATACATTAGAAGAATGGACAAAAACATAATGTAAATAACTCTAACTGGACGGGGCATTCCAATAGTTTGTACTAATTTTTAACTTGCAATACAGTAATTGTGCGTAACTTATGCACCGCCACGCAGCACGATCTAAATTTGTCCTGAAATTCATTGTTACGTTAAATGTAGTGTTCTAAATTTTTAATGAAAATACTGATCCATGTTCTTGACAGGCGATAGATGAAATACTAAACGTTGGGCAGCACACCTGCGCGCTGCAAATTAGAATTAGTTAATGTGTATAATTCGTACCCGTTTGGTGTTTTATTCGGATACTATATGTTTGCAACGAATTCGCCTAGTGCCCTATAGAGGCACCTCCAGCTTAGCAGTGCTGGTACTGCACACGACGAGTCCCAGGAGTGTATCCACATTGTCATATCCGGTATCGGTGTCGGAGGTCCATCTAATATCGGAACAGGTACAATAAAAGGCGGGTACATATTTCACTCATTTTGCTTGTACCGACATCGGATCGACCTTTGTTACTAATCGTGTCAAATGATCTGGAAACGCTCTAAGGCTAAAAAAAGAGTTCCGCTGACATCTGGTGCAGCCGTCGGTTCTCGCATGGCGACATCTTCGCATTTACATGGCGTGTGTTTACAGATGCATGTGCATTTTGGACATACAAACCTACATGGTGCACCTGCGACATTATCCTCGTGAAACATGGATGCCTAAACTAAACTAATAGACCAGCTATCTAATCGAACAACATTTTCCAATCGAACTAGTAGTTCCGAAATTATGCCGTTAATAATATTGGTATATAATAATATTAGTATCAATATGGAGCGACGCCGGTGGCCGATGTCAGCGCAGCTCTACCTATAAGTTGATTAAAATGTATCACAAGAACGACTTAGTATGCCCGTGCAAGCCTGCCGGATTCGGCGGCCTCGAAGATTACTGCAGGGCCAAAGTTTACTCCTGATTGTGAGTGGTGTGGTTGTACACCTTGTACGGTTTTTTCCGCCGGTAGGTGGTCTGCCGGAAAGGATCTCGCGCGTTCACCGACCAACCGACTGCACACGGTCGGGTGGTCGATCATCGCACGGCTTTCGATATCATGCTTTATATTTTGTAATTCATTGATCTTAATCCTCACTATTATTAAAACTCTATATGTAAGTTCATCGCGGAACTCTCGGGCACAACATGTTTCGAGTCCGTCGCAAATTGACAGTTTAATTTAAGACGTCATCATATTGGTACTATGTCATGTCATACATTACATTGCCTTTAATATGTCATTGTAAGTGATTGCTCTATTTCTATTTCTATCTATGTTAATAAGATTAAACGCATCGAATCAAACTCAAACGAGAACCCCCGTGTCCGAATGCCAATAAATTTTTGATATAGGTAGCACTATATTCGCAAACGGAGGCGGATGAGTTTGGTTCGACGCGCGCGTTCGCGAGCCGAATAGTCTGTAGTGCGCCTCCTGTCCTAGTGCTTGCAGTCGGTCTAGATGCTCTAGCGGTTAGTGCCCTTAAATATACAAAAAAAATATTTTATGATTTCTAAAACTAAAAAAAAAAAATGTATAAAGATAGTCCACATAACAATCTTCACAACCTGTTTAATTTTAATAGTTGAATAAGCCAGTGTCAACGAGTAGGTGCAGGCTAGAGCAGGTAGCCTGTGCTCGGGAAAACTGTATAATGGATTAAGTTACGTAAGTGGTCTGGGAACAGACGTTATTGTAAATTTTGTAGCGTAGTGCAGCAGCCGCCGCCGCCACGGTCCAACTATAATATAAATTCATAAGCAATAATATGTTTAGTTGAAGTAAATACGGCAGGAGGAGGGGCGTGGCGCGGCGGCGGCCTGTACGGAACCAATTAATTATCTTAATTCTTACTTCTTAACAGCACAGTAAAGTACGTTCACTTTATTGTTAGGATTCGATCGAATTATTCTTATAGATTCTCCGCATAGGTAGTTCCCGCCTGCTCGGCGGGACCAGGTATAAATAATAATAAAAGATAAATAGAAAAATCTTGATTGAGGATGTAAATAGTTATTTGAGGTGAGCGCAAACCGAGCCGCCTCGGGTGACCGTAGACTAGCTCCGGGATGTGTTTTCCACATATAAATAACGTATTTTGTATTTTAAATATGTACGTTGCGTGTCGATCGCAATAATTGATATTGATGCAGAAATCTTATGCATTTACTTAGTGTGTGATGCGATAATATGACGAGTTGCGGGAGGTGAGTTCGCAGCCGCCGCTCCCCGGCTGCCTCCCGGCCCCTAAACGTTTGAAGCGATTCTATAGAAACAGGTTTACGTCGAACCGTTACATAGATTTGCTTACAACTGAAAAAAATTAAGATATTTCTTAAACTCCTCCATAAAACACAATAAAAAGAAAGTGCTGTACAGATGCTGTACTTTAAAGTCAAATCAACATCAAATCAAGTCAAATCCACACAAAAATAACATTTATGTCCTTTCCACTTTAGGCTATAAAATTATATTATAATTTTTTTCAAGGGGTCTAGCAGCCGGGCTGTCGCGCGTAACTGGTTGAAGTAATCTTGAGACAGGTGAAGCCCCAGGAAATGTGTTGACGTTGCTAATAGTATTGCTGTAATGGTTGCTTACTTGTACTGCGTGCAGCATCGATACTATTCGAACTGCATTAATTTGTAATGATTAGTTCACTAAATTGGCAGTGATTAGTTTTTTTTATTTAATATTTTTCATGTATTTATATCGTTTAATTTTTATAATTCGGTATGATGATAATTTGTAATAAATATAGAGTAACAGAATTATGAATTGTAAAGTCGTAACGCGCTGGCGCTGCGGTCGGCGCTCCGGTTTCCGGTTGTCCGGCTGTCCGGCGCTCCGGTTTCCGGTTGTTCGGCGCTCCGGCTGTCCGGCGCTCCGGTTTCCGGCTGTCCGGCTGACCGAAGCTCTGGCACTCGCGGAGCTTATATCCTATATATTTTATCACCATCCGGGGTTCCTTCGTTCAGCCAGGATAAAAATTTTTGGATCCAACATATGAATTATAATATTATAATTCTTGCATATATACACGTGGTGAAAAACTACATAACGTTTTATACTAAAAGTAATTAAACTATTACACGCGCAATAAATGACGCGCTCGTTTTTGTAAACAGTTTGAAATATTTCGATAATAATTAGCAATAATAGATATTCAACGCCCGGTTGACAGTAGATATTGGACTACAAAAGCTGAACTTACGCTAGCTCTAGGGTTTTTGGGAAACTTGCGCCGTTGCTTTACGTCCGTAATACGAGGTGATACGAATACACGCACGGCGGCTACGGACACGTCGCAAATACCATTGACGCTCATGTCAATATCGGGGATACTCGGAAAGCTGTAAGTATCTAGTTCACGCGGGGACACCCCGCCGCTCTGGCCGAGCCCTCGGATCGCTAAATTACATGTACTTATTTATATATTTGTAAATACTCTTCGAGTCTCAGTTCACTGAAGGACGGGCATCGTGTTACCTAAGCTGAACTCTACCATTCAAAGTGACTAGCTACTTTTTTAAAACATTTCCTTCCTACAAATACCAGTTCGAAATCGATTTTAAGTTCAATTCAATGAACTTGCAAAAATGCCTTTATTCGTAAAAAAAAAAAACTTGCGTCTCAAATACGTTGCATAAATGTATTGTCAATCCCGATGGTTACGAAGGATACTGTAGTCAATTATCCATAATATGCTAGTCACTTTTCATGATGGAAATGTAAATAATATTACTGTATCACACCATTGTATCTCCGTAAATAGAAGGGCTCGCAATGTGACCGTGTAACAACAGGTGGCAACTTTCTGGTGCATAATAATCTTTCATCTTCTAAAACAACTCGTTTCCTCATTTTTCAGCCTCACGAGCCATGCTGCACATTCTATTTTAACTGTGCAATTGGGCGGTACAGACATCTTCATGTAGAGCAAAGAGTTGTACTACACTTCAAACGATTTATCTGCACAGTTTCAACTGAAGGTGCGTAGCAAACCTCAATGTAGCAGTTTGACCGGCAACGAATCCGATTTGTAAAAAGTCAAACAGTTTATTGAGGGCTACAACTGAGTTTCCATAATAGCTCTTCCGGGATGGACCCCTGTTGGCGCCGGCCGCGCCTGATGTCACTGCCACACTTGTGCTGCGTACAGGGTAGAATATATTCAACGAAATTCAAGCCGTAGGCCCGAGGCCATCAAATATTACTTTGGGATAACATTTGCATGAGGAATTGATTTAGAAATGTATTGTGCAATTTAGTCGTTTCTGAAAGTTTTAAATGATGAACTATCAACCTGAATTTCGGGTTGAGGTGGTTTGTCGTTAATGGTATTTTTGTGTATGTAATATTACTTGGTGTTCCATTCCAGGCTGTCTATCTTGGTGTGCAGTACTAATTTCTAAGATGACTGACACGCATATTCTAGATCCTTTATATATATCCTTTGTTCTGTTCTATTTTATGTTTAATTCAACTGCGCAACAGTATTGTAAAAAAGTTTAACAATGATTATGTTATTATTGTATGTGTGATCCCTGTATGTAAGCATGGAGCAAAACCATAAGCGATGCCCGTCCGTGAGCGGGCGGGCCCCCTCTGAACCGCGAAGTCTCGAGCAAAGTTCAGACCCCACGTCGACCCTCGTCCCCTTCGAGTCAGGTGTTATATTTTTGTCAATTTCATAAGAATTTTATTTTTGCAAACGAATAGACCGACTGGGGTCTCAGTTTTGTGCAAGAGGTTGTATTTCGATTTAATATTGTGAAGTGCCGTTCGCGGAGGCCGCCGGCCGCGCCGCGACCGCGCCGACGCACACTTACTGCCCTCTATAATAGAGATGTACTTTTTGTAACAACCGAGTGTTTTATTTATAAAAACCATATCCCTTACTTTAAGTAGAATACAAGTGTTTTAGTTGTACCAAAAGATCCAGTTACGTTAGTAAAGTTCCAATCAATCTTAGTACAGCAAAGATTCCAGAGATGGCATTAGTTTTCTTTAAATATTTATTTTCGCGGTAAGTTGTATTTGTTCAGGAATGACGCCTATCGAATTTTCCAAAGAATTATAAAATAAAAGCCATGTGGTGGCAAGGGAGACATCAATAGTAGTATGGAAAACAAGAGATGGCGTTTTTCTTTTATTTATTTAATTTCATGTTCTGAGGAATCAGTACACCTATATAGACGAACTTAAAATGCAAATCACTATCTAAATACAAAATTTGACGAGACGATAACAGATGACAAAAATTGCTCGCTTAAATAGATAAGATAACTAAAATTAATTATGTCTCTCACTCTGTAATTGTGCTAATCGTGGTCGTGGCAGAGGGTCATGATTATTATTTAAAAATAAAAAGCATTTTATAATAAATGAAAAATAAATAAAAGCAATCCCGGCCGTTTTGACTTCGAGCACACAACGGCGCACTTTCCTTGCGAAGAGCTTGTAACAAGTTCGCGAACTTTTAGTTGATGGTTTAAATTACGTCCTTGCTTACCAACTGGCAGTGACAGGCTTGTTATCAACAGTTCTAAACCGAATTTATTAGTAAGTTTATAACCAATGATACATTGGGGAAAAGAAAGTATTTGTTCAATATATAAGAATCGTTAATAACCTACGTGGCGGCTGAGACTGATGAGGAGTGGAAAAATTTAGGGGTTGCAGCCGTTGGAGAACTTCCATGTTTAACTAGGTCGCTCGAATAGACGTGCGTTAAAACGTCACGCTATTGGTTTCACGGTGCGGACACGACCGTTCGATCATTGTCCTCAGGTGAAGCATCGCTTCTCTCATCTTGGTTATAACTGCTATAGCCTGCCGGAGCCACATACCATCAGGTGACTGTAAATCCGTGTACTACTGTATAACATTAAATATTTGGCACAAAAAAAAAGCTAAGGTGGGCGAATCCTCCAAATTCGCATAGTGCTGACACAATTGACTGGAACATGTATAGCTGCGCGAAGAGCGCGCGCGCGGCAGAGCGCAGTCCGCGCCGCGCGCCCGCCCGAGCTCCCCGCCGCCGGACGCTGCACGGTGAGTACGGCGATATCTTTGAGCTTTTACACGCACACAATTTACTAATCAAGAATTTTATCTGCGCATACGCTCACACCGTAGGAGTTAATAATAAATGGAAAGTAATATTATAAAACACCTCGGCTATTATTTTTTCATTTTAATGTATATCCTAGTTATACGAAGACGGGGGTTGGCGTAAAATTTTGTGAATTCTGAATCATAATCCGTTGAAACCATATTTTTGTAAAGCGCGAAAAAACTTTTAATTGCTAATGTCTTGTATTTTTTTAGATAATATATATGGAATTATATTTCATTACATTTTTATAAAAATCCATACTTGATTGAAGTCACAGCAAATTCGCTAATAGTTACATTCTAAAATTAAATAAATCTTGACTTTTTCCAATTATTTTCCTAAATCATAACAAGTATAAAATTATTAAAACAACAAACATAATATTTATAATATTTTAATTCTCCTGTTAAGTAATTAGAAACCCGGAGGATCTCCTATGCTTTACACTATAACAAACGACCTCCGACGTGGCGCAGACGGTGATGAGCTGCTTGCGAAACGTGAGGTCGCGGGTTCGATTCCCGCGGCGAGACGAATTTTTCT
>DWIE01000540.1:0-14411 GCA_018248235.1 Choaspes benjaminii | reverse complement strand
GACTAGCGCACACCTGCCCACGTGCTGGTCCTACTGGACCTGCGCTCCCGACAACAGGGACTACACGTCCACCGCCTGCGCGTCGACTTCCAGGACTAGCGCACACCTGCCCACGTGCTGGTCCTACTGGACCTGCGCTCCCGACAACAGGGACTACACGTCCACCGCCTACGCGTCGACTTCCAGGACTACCGCACACTTGCCCACGTGCTGGCCCTACTGGACCTGCGCTCCCGACAACAGGGACTACATGACCACCACCTGCGCGTCGCCTTCCAGGACTAGCGCACCCACATGCTAAGGGGATTTTTGCACCCTTCCATATTTAACCTTACTACTTACTCCTGCCCCCTACGCCTCACCTCCAAGGTCTAGAGCCCTACCTTACAACAATAGGAGTTGATGCTTCTGCCTTCGCCTCGCCCTCTAGGTTGAGCGGCTGCACCTTCCAACAATAAGGAAAATACTTCCACCGCCTGCGTCTCACCTTTCGATACTATAACCCTCAACAGAGACATATTCACAATGGTAACGTTGGCGGAAAAAGGAAAATAATGTTCCTCCCAATGAAAGCGTAGGGCCTTGTCCGACTGGAAAGAAGGCATTCTGTCTGCAGGTGGAATTAGCTCCACAACCCTTATGGGTGAAGCCTCCTTATACATATGTCCTTCGAAGGAAACCGTTCCTTCTAACCTGACTATGGTCTTCGAAGATCATCCGCTCCCTTCAGCTGTTTCAACCTTAGACAAGTAATAATTTCTAACGACTTGCTTGTTCACCTTGAGTGTTTGATGATGATGATGATGATGATGATGATCACTCGTCTTCTAGAATAAGCCTTGTTCAATGTTGCTGTAAGGAATTCGAGTGACAGTTATGTTCTGATACTATATAAAAACATATTTTCTCATCACATAAATAACCTCGAATAACTGTGTGACCGACTCTTACATATCCAGCTTAAGAGTTCACAATAGTAGTAGGCCATGCCAACGAAGATTACAATAGGCGCTATGAACTGTACTGAGTTGGTAAGTATGATATTGTCAGAACAGAAAATGTATATAAGATTTCGGGAGGTCCAAGTAGACTCAAAATTTGTTTACAACAAATGTTGCTATGCTTTATAATTATATTGATTGATATTCAACCGAAATTGCTAAATAAGAGTAGCATTGATTACATACAAGACCGCAAAATGTCAGTAGGGTCAGATAGTGTTAAATGTGTTTGTTTTATAGCGGAACACAAATGCGATCATAAATAATTATTGACGAGTGGTCAAGCTAATCTGCTGGAGGTACAAGAGAATTGTGTGAATTGACAATTGGATAATGTAAGGATGTCTTGCTTTTTCACAACATTCAGTACCTGGCCTAGTACTCCCTAGGGCGGACAAAGTATTCGATTGTAATTGTTCTCCTCAGTACATGTAATCACATTAAAAGTAATGACGTATTACTTATTGTATTTGCGATGAGATAAATCGATATATTTTTTTGTGAATTGAATTAATTACTTCTCATCAGTTTGTATATATGTCGTTTCGTCGAGCGGCTGAGTTTATTCACAATTATATTTTAACTCCTAATATATTTATAGCAATAAACAGTCCACGGTATGTACTGATTTGTTATATTTACTTAGAATCGGCATACGCAATTAGCAATGGCCTTGCAATTTCTAAAAGCTATAATGCCGTCCGTATAATTTTTATATAAGGAAATCTTACTATAATCGATAGTTGAATAAAAAAAACATATGGACTTCATTTCCCGTCCTGTATCGGGATCAAACATTCTTCATGAATTACATTACTGTAATCTATTTCGCATAAGAGAATTTCAAATTCAATTCATGTTAGCTTCTATCACCTAATAAGATAAGAATGAGCTTAAAAATATCAAAGTTGGTGTTATTGTGTATTATATTCATCATGTAAAATACGGCCTATGTCTTAATGTCATAAAAAAAGTCTATGCCCCAATTTATATTGTAACTATCAATTCTTTTCATAGACAATATCTAAAAGTGTTTATTGATCTCGTTTGACATCAATTAGTATGCAATGTTGTAGAATAAATTGTAAAATATTTTCATGATGTACTCTGGATTTTGTGATAAGTCGGCAATCATGTTAACAGTATTGTTAGGATTAACAATATTTTTATAATTATTGTCCGTGAATCGGAACAGAACCAACACGGCCCAAAAGTAATTTAACATATAGCTTCACTATTAATACTATGTACTATGTGTGTTATAAAATTATAAAAAAAACCTCAAAGTATCAAAGCAATTCCAAGATGTTTAAATTTGTTCTAGTCGCAACTACGTACATTTTACTTGTGTTCACCTCGTGACGCATCAAACATTATATTTCGGCATATCCATTAGTTCATTAGGATTGCGGGTGCTAACGCTAAGTGATTTGGATTATAACGATAAAAAAAAACTCGATTGTACATAAATATTAAAGTTGTATGTATAGAATAGGTTAAGGACTGTTAAGACAACTGCGACATAAATTGTGCGTGATTATGTGATGTTTATAAAAGTAGTTAGTTATTCGTAAACGAATACTGTGTTGGTTTTGCGTTCAAGGTCACGATTTGTTTTTTGTTAAAAGGTAGTAGATGCACAATGATAATGGCTGGAGACATTCCAATAAATACAATTTCTAAATTATTTATTGTATGTAATAGTTATTACATTTGTGCACACTTAAAATGTATTGTGTGATTTGATTTTTGATTCGTTAATACGGGTCGCAATGTGACCTGTGCGGCGAAGACGCATTTCTTCAATGACGTCGTATAGAACGTGATGCATTGGCACACATTCTACAACTGCGTTTTCAGATAATGCAGGTGGTTTTTGTTCTGGCGGTTTGCCAATAGATTTCTTATGGGGATGGCAACTCGAGAAATACTAAAGAAGTGACAACCTGTTTATCGCATCGTTGTTAACTTATACGGAAAAATATACGAGTAATGCATGGCGAACTGCTACTTAAAATAACATGGTCACTAACTATACAATAAAAGTAATATGACTGCCAAAAGTAAGATTTCGAAAGTATTTATTAATGTGTCAATATGTTATATAAGTATGTGACAAAATCAAAATTCTCTATTTCTAAGGCAGTTGGCTTTTGTTTTGCAAATACTCGTAGTGACTTTACTTCTGCTTAACCTTTGAATTTCTCTTTTACGATATTTAAAATCATTACAGGCAATAGTGTAAGATGAAATGTAGGCCTAAATTTATATTAAATCCTGAAAACTTTTACCTTATAAAGGATTACAGTATTTATAGGCGTTTTTGTCGCTGCAGTAATTTTGTTTATATTCGGTATGTATTGCTTGATTATGTAATAGATGAGACAATACTCACGTCACTAACAAATCTAATTTAATTCAATTGTTTGATATTATCTTTATGTAATATCAATACTGCATCTGATAAGAATATTATTTATTTTATTTAACGATAGAATTAAACCCTGACGATGTTGAAATAAGGGAAATGAAAAACATATATTATTAAAGATATGCAATGTACATCTTAACATTTTAAAATAATTATCATCAATTGTATCCGATTTTAATTTATTAAATATGATTATATATATATATATTATACTTAGTTGTAATTTTGTATAACATCTCATTCGGCATTTCTGGTCGTATCTTATTATATTTATTATTTTAGTTTATTGTATGTTTCGCGCATCGCGTAATATACGTGATGATGAAAAATATACAAGAAGGTGGCAATACCAGCTAAAATAATTGTGTTTATAAGACAAGCTGACAAAAAGTAATTTTATGCTTTAAACAATTTAATTTTTTTTAACTTCTGGTTTATAGTAATAAACATCTGTTTATCCAAATGTATGAATTCCACATGTTTCATGAGATGTGATGTAATTTATTCTCTCATCATATTATCTGTGTTCACAGATTAGTGATAGTGTGAAATTGTAATGGTAATATTATTTTTACTCTTAGTTGCCCCAGGTGATCAGTAAAAGCCATATTTTATGTTCCCTACAAAGTGTACAATGGTGATAGTCACTCAGATGTATTTTTATAATGATATATTAAATACTATATAATTGTTTATTGCAAATTGATCAAATTTGGTTGAAGTGTATATATATTCTTCAAGATAATGATAAAAGACATGCAATCATTTACCTTATAATATTATATTGAATTACAAAGTTTGTATTGGTTTCGAATTAATAATTTTAATTGTAATGGACAAGTATAATGAAATGCATATAATTTTTTATAAAATAAAAAACAAGGCTTCTACAAATAAATCTTTCATTTAATACCTGACACCTATGTTGCTAATTATTGGTCATTCCTATAACTCTGTACAAAAATCTTCCATCATCATCGTAGAAGCAATCACTAACTTTGTATGTCGCACCTTTCTTGTAAGCTTTTTTTGGAATCCTTATTCTCTGTGGATAATTGCCATCAGAGAAAAGTTTGTTTTCATTTTCTTTATATTCCATCAAATCTTTGCTTTCTTCTTTTGCACCATTTTCATTAAATAGTTCTATTTCTTTAGTGATATTTTCTGCGTAGATGTGTGGTGATACAGTAACAGTATCCAACATTATTTTATCAGGCAAGTTAACATTACTACCTCTTTCCAAACGTGACTTTATTTTTGAAGTTAATTCATCTAATGTGACTGCTTTGGTATCCTTTCCGTTACTTTTCTTCCTTTCCTTTTCAGCTCCATTAGTATGAAGCGAAACACAATCTGTGGTGCTATCTAATGGTTCAGAACTGTTTTGCTTTTCTTTTACTGCACATCTTTGTATTATCCTTTCAAATTCTCCAAGTTTCTCCTCCTGTGTTAAATCATCTTTGATAGATTTTCTATTTAGGGGTGGAATTGCCCTTTCTGAAAATTTAAGGAAGTGATTTCTTAGATTTTCAGGAACATTGAGTGTTCCTTCTTTAAGCTCTTTCCAATTTCTCATAGCGGATGCATCATGGCGTGCAATACGTTGTTCAGCGGCTGGTTTCCAAGGGAATTTCAGAAGTTTCTTTACAACAGGAACAGTAACAGGGAAACTTTCAGCTATTCTCTCCAATGTCCACTCATCAGGTTGTGTAGTTGCCAGGTGTCGGATTTGCTCCTTTTCACTCCAAGTCAATAGATTAGGCATGTTCTCCTTGAAATATTTGTCCTTAACAATGTGATGACGTAGATCATGTTTATCAATTTGCGTCTCATTCATATGCTCCCTATAGGCTTGTCCAACGTTGTAAAAAGCGCTTTCTGATCGCTCAATAAATTCTTCGGCATCGTCATCTTCAATTTTAAGCCCATCTTTGTAAAACGCGTTGACTCTCTTATCCAAGCCTGGGTTTGGCCCATGCCCCACATCGTACCTGCTACCTCGCAAGTTTCTAATAAGAACCTTGTCGCAAACATAATATAGCCGCCGGAAATTTAAGGTAAACATTTTCGGCAAACTTATAGATACTACATGCACAAACTGAAATAATACAAATACTTCAAATATACATTTGAATTAAAAAAAAAGAAATAGTTACTAACTTAATGCACTAGTTTACTTAATTTAGCAAGAAACGAAATCAAATAAATGCGCATGTGAATTTAATAGTTTCTGAGATTATTCAAAACTGTCATAGTGACAGTGACATATCTTTTTTATTTAAACATTTTACGGCTTCTACGTATTGCCGCACAGCCTATCTTTATTGTTTCTTCATTTTAAGTTGATATTATTAAAATGTTGGTGATATTTTTTAATATTACCCTTGGAGTATTTGACGAGAAACTCCAACTGCTAGCTCGCACAGTTAGATATAGTCTGGGTCAGGGAGACCTGAAAAATATATCTAGGTTTCGCACCGCACAAGAGTCTATGTTGCCGTTACACGTTATTAGTCCACTACTCAATCACTAAATAATGACAATCATCACCACTTTTCACACTAAAGAGAACGTAAACTAATTAAATGCCACGAACATAACTCCGAAAATTACACTCGGAAGAATCCTGTCAAAACACTCGTTCTGCATAACATATG
This sequence comes from Choaspes benjaminii, assembly GCA_018248235.1. Classification (NCBI taxonomy): domain Eukaryota; kingdom Metazoa; phylum Arthropoda; class Insecta; order Lepidoptera; family Hesperiidae; genus Choaspes; species Choaspes benjaminii. The sequence goes on along the minus strand of DWIE01000540.1, from coordinate 8,322 downwards.
TACAAAGTTTTGATAAAGATAAAATATAATAACATATAAAATAATAATAGTAATAATAAAGTATAAAACTGCATTTATACATTGAGAAATTTTAATGATGATCGCGTTTTGCACTGAAAACGATACGAAGTTTCTATGTAATGTTTTATATAATATATCATATTAATTATTACATTATAGTCATAGTCTATCGTTAACTATGAAACGAATAGTTGATTAAACATATCACTTTTATACTAATCACCTAACCATTCAATTATAATAGAAGATTTAGTGATGAACTGAAAAACATTTATCAGAAAAAATATCCGATGATTTTTGCATTACTTTTACTAAATCGAAAATATATAACTTGTAATGTAGCATGTCACGTCAATCTCAAATCAACATTATTAAAAATTTTATAGGTATATAATTATATCAAAACAATAACTTTTGTGAGAACTAATGACAATTGTTTTAATTAACAGTATATAATACATAGCATTAATATGCCGAGACGTTTGCGACGGTTGTGCAGGCTCTCCGTAAACAAGAACCCAAAGTTATATTTCATTTAAAATGTATGAATTTTACTTTTCATAATTCCATATTTTATTTATTATATAATTAGGAATAAATAGATGTCCCCTACTTTAAGTATTTGTATAGTGAAGTAATAACCATCTTCGGTAGAAGGTATAACTAGGAGAACTACTGTATTGTTTATTTCTCATGATTAAATGTACTATATTTTAGGTAAAGTCATAAATAAACTTTAAATTCACTATGAACATTAAGCTAACTAGAGAAAAAATAACAAATAGAAACTAGAACAAATGGATTGTAAATAACAATAACTTCAGCAATTGACATCCGTGGCACAGACGGTAATGACTTGATGAGTCGGTCTGCGAAACGTGAGATCGCGGTTTGGATTCCCGCAGTGAGACGATTTTTCTAATTTGTTTCGTATCTGGAATAACCTAACGGGTGGTAAATCAAAAACATTTTAATACTATATTACAATATATAAATTAAAAATTTTGATGTGGAGGCACAATATTATCGAAACCAACGATGATTTTTCTCCATTGTTTGTCAAGGCATCGCACAAAAACCAATAAGCCGATTTTGATTGAAGATTTGATTTCTCCGCTACGGGAAAGCTTAATATGTATATGAAATTACCAATTCTTTATTCATACTAAAGGAATTGTGAAGTATTACAGACACTTAACATGAGACAGATTTCTGGATTTATAATTATAAAATGACTGTGTGGTATTCTCATAAAATAAAAAGTTTAGATTGACAGTAAATATTCGATATTTTTCCAAACAAAAGCAAATGCTTTTGAGCTTTTGAGCAGACAAAAGTCTGAAATTATTGCTTCCATAATTACAAAATAAATGCATCATATATGTATTTTAGTTATAGCTTTACAGTTCTATTATCATTATACTTATAAACAAACATTGCCACAATAAATGGAGAATATCTAGAATTATAATCGGTAATAAATAATATTATTGCTAGTATGTAGCGTTATGGTATTCGCATCTCTAGCTCTAGTAACCGCCCGCACCTCCCGCGTTCTTCTTCTATTTAGTTCCAAAAAAGACCACCCAGCGCAGGAATCGTGGCGAATTTCAATCCGGTCCATATTGATCGCGCGTTCCTACGGTGCCCATGTTGCCTTAAGCCTTATCGCATTCGTATCTCTAGCAGCTAGCTATTAGTAGCTATAATAACTGCCGGTGCCATTTATATGGAAAAAACCAATTGTTTAAAATAAAATTAAACCAAATTTGTGACGAATTTCTATCCTGTCAACATTGATACGTGTGAAAATTTCAAAACACTGGCTAGATTGTAGTAGTGTTCTGTATGCACTGGACTCTGTCTGTGGTATTGTTATAAAAACAATAATAATAAAAACATAATGGTGTGTATTATATTATCCTGTAAATCAGATCCAGCTAGAAAACCGGAAAAGGCTGAAATCATAATTTACCACCGCTTTCCTGTGGAGAAAAAAATAAAAGAAAAATGGCTCAGAGTTATTCCAACTGTGAAGGATTGTAGGAACACCCATCCCTGCATATGCTCAAAGCACTTTGAGGAAAGCTGCTTTGTTAGTGGTGGAAAGCACAAGGGACTTAAATTTGATGCTGTACCTTCATTATATTTGCATACGTCTACTCATACATCTAAGGAGGAACATAAGGTAGCCACTGAGCGGATGAATCAACTGCTAAATTTTGAATGCAATGTGCCACTATGTATGGAAGAAGGAAAATTACAACAGACATTGAATCTCTTCAACAAACTTGGTCGGTCAAGACCTCTAAAAATGAATAAACCTGTCTACCAAACTCAGAAACTGCAGAAAAGAAATTTGGAACAAATAAAAGCGTTAGATGAGAAAAACAAGGAAAAGGAAAATGAAATGCTTTCTCCAGAAATAAAGAGTGTAAAAGAATTTGTCACAGTGAGGCTAGTAATTAAGATGGTGAATAAATAACTCTTTTTAATTAACGAAGGCTAAATAACTTAAAGATATTTATTTGATACATTGTTTATATTACTTTTGTTCTGTGGTAGATAAGTAGATTAGACATTTTGAATTTCTAAAAACGAATAAACCTCTTCCAATCTCAAAAACTGCAGAAAAGAAATTTGGAACAAATAAAAGAATTAGATGAAATAAACAAGGAAAAGGAAAATGAAAGGGAGGACTCGGCGACTCACTGACGAGGCTGGGATATTGCAGCTGTATTGTATTTTGACTTTCAAAAAGTACTAAAAATAGTCTATTTTAAATAAATGAATTCGATATTGAATTTTAATCTATGTGGCGATAGAAAAGCACTAATAAAGTCAAAGTCAAATTATTTATGTAAATGGTTTATGCATCGGGAATTACATCTTTTTTGTTTTGTATAATTGTGCTTGTTACGTTACATCTCTTTGTTGATATAATTTAATTGTATCGAAATCGATTAAGTCAAATAATAAAGATATCAACTGTATAATTTTGTTTTGATTTGTACATCTCTACTTGTTAAAAAAACACCCAAAATAATAAATGCAGAATGTAAATTTGTAAAGCACTTGTTAAAATATTTTTACTCACGTAATTTTAAAATACAGATAACGGAAAAGTGAACATATTTAGACATGTTTGTAATAAATACGTTTGTCGCTTATAAATTATGATAGGAATTGGATTTTAAATTTCAGGCAAAATCTTTATCATTAATTACGAACATATTGTATTATTTTAACTGCCTGTTTGTAGCATCGAAATTCTAGAACGATCGAAGAAATTTGTTATGTATTTTGATACTTTATTTATTTGAAAGTAAACATTAGGACACGTTGTACAGTTAAATAAACTGACATTATTTTTGATATATTAGGTTTTAATTTTATATTGATATTTTTAATTCGCGGTTTACGCAGTATTAGATATATTAACAGGTCCAATACATGAAGCAATGGGAACACTCGCGCACCGTATCGCAGCCTAAATGTAGTACCCAGTTGTTTGCTGTTGCTTTGCTATCTTGTCAGTTGCTTGTGAATCGATCTGCGACGCGCGCGCACCTTTCAAATTCTATTTTATTAATTTTTAAGCCTTAACTTAATTTTAATAAATCAATCAGTCCGGTAATATTATTGGTGTTTAGTGCATTTGATTTACCCTATATCCTGGTAAGTAGTTTTATTTATAAACAATAAAAAAAAATGTTACACAAAGAGATAATTAAAATTTTAAATTATGTAGCAACAACAATTTTCAGTTATCAAGTTCCTGCGTACTACGATACGATATTTGTTATCATACTATAAATTAATTGATATTGCATATTATATTTATTTGATAGATGTTTAAATATAAAAGTCATAAATGTCTGCTCTTATGTAAATACTTGAAAAAAAACTGTAACATAAACAAACAACCATAAACCAAGCGGAAATTGCGGTGTCTTGGCAGAATAAAAAATATTGTAACTATTGTTCTCGTTTCACAATTTTGTCGTGTTTATACTTGCCACACAATACGGTTACTCAATGCGTGACTATCGAAATATCCTCCATAAAGCGTGATGTACATAATAACGAATAACTCCATAAATTAAATATTGGGGTATCGTATCTCTACTGAATGTTAATAATTAAGATCTTTTAAGAAGTTATTAAGTAAGCTTATTAGATAAACAATATTCTGTACGATGACGGTGTATTAAGAATAGATAAAATATATGGATAAATTAAAAAAAAACATATATAGTATATATACATATATAGTATAAGGGCACAACATAATTCTTATTAAATTGCATTTAAATTGAAACAGTATTTATTTGAATTATTAACTGACTTAGAAAGTATTTTCAATGACATTAAGAATAACCGCCAAATATGACGTCAATTGAGATGAGCTTTCTTAAATGTAACCATATTAATTTCTCAAGCAAGAGAAAGTTTAAGAAAGCTTCAAGCTACAAGTAGTCAGGGTCATTGTCGAAATTTACATTGACGCTTTTAGGTCATTAATTTCTGTTATTTTAAATGTTCACTAAGTATAGATTGCATATCCTTATAGCAAATGTCATTATGCAAAATATATATATTATAGAACTTATTCAGTTTCCTCTGGGTGAGTACCACCACTAACATACACCTATGTTTGCTGTGAAATAGCTCTTATGAGTTGTGTTTCAGCTTGAGGGGTGGGGCAGCCGGTACTCACTGGACAAAACAATCGACCAACTTAGACCTCAGGAATAGCAACAGTTAAGACCGACTATGAACAGAAAGATGGGTCTGTTTTGAGTGGGTTGTGATTAACGTGGACTGCAATGGTCACTTAACATCAGATGATTTGCATGCTTGTTAGCTGCTCTACATTTCATAAGAGAAAATAATTAAGGCCGTTTTCGGAGAATTTAAGTCAGACATAAATTAGATTACTTTCCCTATTTTTATATCATAAATGAGAAAGGATGTATGGATGTTTGGTAGTCATTACCATTATAGTTTTTAATATTGATAGTAGTCGATCTTACTTTGTTTGAAATTTTATAGTTTTCCATGGATTTATATTTGACCTTTGATTGTAATCAGAATGAAACGTTAATATTGAAATTAATTCCTGATGAGTTTTAAGTAAGGGATTAAAACAATCAATTAATTATTAATCATAATAACCGTCTCATATAAATGTTATTATTATTAATCCTATCTGGTTATGTGCGGGAATTGCCAAAACCGGTTATCTGATAAAAGTTATCATCTGTATTAACTGAAGATAAGGGTAATCTTCGGTTTATTAATATCCTGATCGCTGCTCAATATACGAGTAGAAAGACTGGATGAGATATTTGTTTATAAAATATTTGGCAAGCAAATATTCCTGTATTGAATCAAAAGTGCTAATGGGGGTATTCTATTCAGAAAAATCTCAAAAGCGGTCCGAAGCTTTGAAAAGTGCCCGAATCACTAGCAATTATCCTTATGTCTTGGTTTTTTATGTTATGAAGTAGCACGCCTGTGATTGTAGTCCACCTGATGGTAAGTGGCTACTGCAGCCCTGCAAATCTATTACCAACTCGATTGTGAGTGCTTCATGTCCTGCCTGGCTCACTCCTGGGGTTAATAATCGAATGCCTCGCATTCTGTTTATGCTGGCTATCACACACTTACACTGAAACGTAAGCAGTGTGAGCACTATTATTTTGAAATGGGTGTGAAGGTGCAAATAAATAGGTTTGACGGTGATGGCGACCCAATAATACATTAAGGTTTTATCACCCATTAAAGTGTGTATTGGCATGTATAGGAGGCAATCAACTGAATCCTTAGGAGAAGCAGCGTTGACTAACGGATCTGTTTGAGGCCAGTTATGAGTGTCATGATCAGCAGTGATCACTTAACACAAGGTTATCTCCAAACTACCAAGTTCCATTAAAATAAACAAGAGAAACTTACTCCTTGATATTCTGCACTTCAACTTTGTACGTAATCCCTGCAGAATAGAGTTCATTTTGGATAATCTGACGCATATCTCTGGGCACTAGGAGCAGACCCTCACGTCCGGGGACGGCATAAGACCAGATGTCCAAATTATACCGATCTGCCACCTCATTGAATATCTCCACTTGTTCTAAATTATTGACCTTCACCTGGTATAGGGTATGTCTGGAAGATAAAAACAACTTGTTATAAACTGGATGTAAATTATTATTAAAATCTTTAAATATGTGCTGTTTACTCTATGTTATCAAGTAAAATACTGGTTTCCACACCACCTGATGTTAAGTGGCTGATACCACCACAAGCAGACAAGGCATTCTTGCATTCCAAAACTCCATTGCCCAAGTCCCCGTCTAGCTGAGGACTCTGCTCGTCACAACAGATCGGAGACGCTGTAAATGCCAATAGGGCCAACAGCACTTCTCCTTTCAACAACAAGGCTACGGATATGGTGATACTCATGATGACAAAGATCGAGTACCTCGTCTTCTGTTAGCACCAGATTAACACTCTATCACCGAAACACAAGTAGTACTAGCACTATTGTTTCACGGCACAACTACGTGTGACGGTGGTGAAACACTACTTGTCTTTTTTATTGAACAATAGAGTAGCTAACGGGCATGCAGTTCACCTGATGTTAAGTGACCACTGCAGCCCATGACTACTGTAATCGACTCTAAACAGATCCATCTGTTTGAATTAGGTCACAAGTGTTTCGGCGGAAGAGTGTCATAGCCAGCATACGCGGAACATGAGGCGTTCGAGCTAATTCCTCAACGTAACCACCGCATCTGTGATAACATGTCATGGGCTACAGTAGTCACTTACCATCGGGCAGTTGATGTCTACCATGTGCTACTTAGTAACATAAAAAAAGAAGAAACTTACCCATCAACTTCTTCATGTCTGCCGTAAACAGAACAGAAGGACAAAGAAATAATAAGAAGTAGCCTGTACATGTTGGCCGTGTGGTGAGTCCGGCCAATCGTGGGAAACTGGAAACTTAATAAAGCTCAACAGCGTTAAATAAAAATGTCAATTAATCCACCATGATTAAGTGTGAATTAATTCGTTCATTTGTATTAGGAGATAATGCATTGCTATCTAATCCGTTTTGTGAAGGAAATTAACTTGATTGTCCAAAAATATACACCATTTTCTCATGTTTTTGTGATAGAGCAGCAAACGGGCATGCAGTTCACCTGATGTTAAGTGACCAGACATTACAATACAATACAATACAATACAATACAAAACAATACAAATACTCTTTATTGTACACCGATAAAATAATATAATACATATACAGAACATATCGGGTAATACAAAAGGCGGCCTTATCGCTAAAAGAGCTATTACAACCATAACCTTCTCTAAACAGACCTATAGTTCTATTTGAACTCACACTCAAATCTCACAAGTGCCTTGTTACTGACTGACTGACTGAGGGCTAAGTCGGTCGCCTCATGTATCAACTGCACAAGCAGCTGGAACAAACAGGTTTACCGCCTGATGATGTGCGGTTACCGTGGCCTATAGACATTGGGAACATCAGATAGATTGTCAATGCCTTGTTAGCTACCATGGATGGAATGGATTGGTAATCAATAGAATATGGAATACGTAGCTTATGTGTGCGTTCGTTTTGGAAATTCCATGGGACAGTTCGTCGAGGTTGGCAGTGGTAAGTCGGCTTGTGAACCTGCGGTTTCACCCTCGTGGTGAAATAAAATATAATGTAATCTTGACGAGCGACTCATCGCAGTCCGCTGCGAAACGCGAGGTCGTGGGTTGGATTCTCGTGGAGAGGCGCTTTTTATTAATTTCTTTCGTACCTGTGATGAGGGTCGACACCATTTTTTTTGCAGTTAAAGTTATTTATTATTAAGTTAAATAGCATATTTTTTATTGTATCAAACATAATAGTATCTCTACTTAACAATTGCACGGAAAATTTACTGACAATATTTAAATTAAACAAAATAAGTATTATAATTATTTATGTACCAAATTCAGAGACGCTACGTTTCTTTCGCCATATGGAATATTAAACTTTTCAAAATCCCAAAGAAATCAAATCATGCGATATAAAGTATTTTCGTGCACTTTATTGTTCTCATAAAATCTAGAATACAATTTCATGAAATTACGTACAATGCTTTATTATAGAGAACGGGTGGCAACCCTAATTGAGATCTCGAGTGCCACTTCATAATAAAAAACTAAGCCAATAAGCGTGAAAACGATTTGTAGCCACAACTTATCGATACGCCCACATAATGTGGAAAATGCCTA
>DWIE01000539.1:0-14412 GCA_018248235.1 Choaspes benjaminii | reverse complement strand
AAGACGTGTACTCTTTTGTATGTGCCGAAATGAAAAAGGGACGCGTTATGTTAATGTACACTGACTCTTATAAAAACAAACGGATTACCATAGCCGCCATGATCGGTCTTTAGACGTTTGACGTAGATGTCATTATTTGTTTTGGTCGTTTTGACATATAATCTGCGTAACGTGTATTTTCAACAATTTTATTTACTTAGTACTTGAAAAAATGAGGGTCGAATTTCTAGTACCATTGGGCGATTTTTAGTACATATAATTAGTCGTTTAAATGTACCTGTAGAATTATAAATTATAAATTTATTGTAAGTAAAGAATAAACACAAAGCCCAGCGACTAAGATCAGAAAATCCACAAAACTATATGTAAACAAATCAGTTTTGACCTTGTGGTCTGACTGCTCTAATTTCTAACTCCAAGGCTGAGGTCAGATGCCCGATGACCTTTAGGCCCCAAAACGAAAGTCAGCTAAATTCAGCTATTTAGCGCAATTAAAGGCTTGCATGATTTTAATACTGCAGTATTTTTCCTGTGCTCGGTATTGAAAAGTTGTAAAAGTACTATTTTTATTTTGAAAATGTACTATCGGTGGTAAAACCAATCCAGGTTCGCCCGGGTGAGTACCACCGCCACACCTATTTCTGCTGTGAAATAGCTCTTATGAGTTGTGTTTCAGATTGAAGGGTGTGGCAGCGCGCACACACGATACAAGAGGCGACCAAGTTAGACCTCAGGAGGAGCAACACACTTGTGACCGACTTCGGACATAACGATGGGTCTGTTATGGTTGATTACGGTTGTCGTGGGCTGCAGTGGTCAGTTACCACATCGCGAAGAGTAAAATGTCCGCGCCCGCGGTCCCAGCAAGGCAATGGTTGAGGAACACCGTGGGGTTTTAGTCGGTAGGAGTCCGACATATTCCGGCGTCCGCCCTAGGACGGAAATCCATGATGGAAACATGAAATAATATGTTACTTACCACCAGGTGGACAACAAGCCCACGTGCTACTCCATGACATAAAAGTCATATACAGATCTGTATGTCTGTGTTTTTGTTGTGAAAGTTAGAGTAGCAAACGTGCATGCAGTTCATCTGATGTTAAGTGACCTTCGGAACCCATGACAACCGTAACCGACTTTATATTGATCCATCCTTCTATTCAAAGTCCGTGGCAAGTGCGTCGCTACTGTTGAGGTCTAAGTTGGTCACATCAGTATGCAGTGCGTGTCAGCTGCCACAGCCTTAAAGCTGAAACACAACTCATAAGAGCTATTTCACAGCAGAAACAGGTGTGGTGGTGGTACTCACCCGGGCGAATCTGGATAGATTCTACCACCGATAAACCTACATATTGCAAAGTTAAATACTTTACCCAATTTCGCTTTCATATCTTGTTTGTCGGTGATCGCCTTCCTGCCGGGCTTGCGTCCACGCCTGCCGCCCTCGCGTCGGTCGATTATTTCCACCTCGTTCTCCTCAGACGGGGCTTGATGGCTCCCGCGCAAGTTCTGTGCGGACAATGGAGAACCACGTTTAGAATCGTGTTGACGCCAAAAATAGGGAATCGTTTTTTTAGGTTTTAAAGTAGTATACGGGTGTGCAGTCCACCTGGTCGTAATTGGCTATGCCCATGACATTTATGTTGATAGAAAATAAACATGGCGAATATTCTAAACTTACACCCACAAAACTTAACGTTTTATTGCTAAGAAAAATCTTTTCTACACTCACGCCTTCTTGTTGGCAAAGCAATTGGTCACCGCCTACTACGGTTCTACAAAAGCTAAAATATTTGTAAACTTCTAGTAATTATAATACTCGTAATATATTAGAGCAAGTAGCTCATTAGTATAACAAACTAAATCGATCAATCAATTAGTCAATTGTTCTAAATACAGCTCAGTTGTGTTGTAGACGTGTAATGGCTGCCAAATATTATGAATGACCGATTCAGATGGGAAAGTGTTTTAAAAGAACACATTGCACACACGTATGCAAAACCTACAAATTTTGTCTACAAATTATTGGGGATAAGTTTTTTATAAAATAAAATCACGAAATTGACGATTCTGTATAAATGGAGGGACGGATCATAATAAATGGCATTCATTTGTATCTACCCACTCCACAGGAAAAAACGCGTGAATGTTAGATAAATGTATGTTGCATACATCTAAAGTTGTTTTTCATGTTAATATTATGTAATTCTATAAATCTCTATAATTTTCAGGGTCAATAATATTCGGTCTTGATAAATAATGTAACAAATATAAATATAGGTACTGTACTTAATTAAATATCATAAAGAATTTATTATGTTATTTTTGGTAACATGTAAGCGTTATCAATTTCAAAATGAACTATCGTTCACTTTAGTTAAACATAAATAAATGAAATGAACTGTTACAAAGTAAACAGATTGATACGAAATCATTACATAGTTTGTATGACTCACTACAGAATATGAACGAGGCATATTCGAAACATCGTTTGTCACCATCAGGGGCATAATTCAGTATGTCACAACACTCTCCACGCTGACGTAGACAGTCACTAAAAACTCTAATTTGATAAAGTTAGGGAATTGAAAAAAGAAAATTCTGTATGCCACACGACAGGTACTAATTAATAAGGGCATACAATAATCATCAATAAGAACTACTATTTACATGTATATATATATAAAAATAAATAAAAATAAATAATTATTAAGGAAAAAGTGATTTTTTTTACGCTTATTCCACGCCACTCTAAGCCACTTGTGTGGTTTGACATAGAGAAACAGGCCGCGGATGGCGTCACGACGTTTCTAAACGAAATCGAAAACGGCATGTAACGAAACGGCTTTTATAAAGCTCTTATTTTTTTGCTATCGTGAAAAGTAAAGACAGATAATGGGCCGCATAAGATTGCAAAGAAATTCCGAACTCAACGATGCAGTCCACCTGATGGTAACTGGCTACTGCAGCCTATGACTTCGGTAACCTTAGATACGGTGCTACTCCTGAGGATCGAAGGAGAGGAGGATATCGAACGCCTCGTGTGGTGTATATGCTATTTATGACAGTGAGAAAAAGCAACGCCACCTCTCCACAATATGATAGCTACCACATCCTTTGAACAAGCGAAACTTGCTATTGTATGACATGTACTCACAAGTCTCAATTAGTATGAAGATTAATGAGCGAAAGCCTAGCGTCAAGCGCTTAATCGCTAACATTCAGACGAGCTGAAGCGTAAAGGACGGCTAGATTGAAATGACAGTCTGGCGTAATGGTTACGCTCCGTTTATTGCAGCGTTAGTCAAAGTGTCAATAAACATTATCTTGTCATATGAGTAAACCATAAAGACGGCACCATTTTTTATAACAAATAATAGCAAATGTAACAATTTTGTTATCTATGATTCCCCCATTAGAACATAACTTATTTTTTATTATCTAATTACATAGGAAAATATATTAAATCTATTCATAACTTATTCAACATCAAAATGTAATGAACTAATGACTAATTAGCTAAGTTATATGCGGCTGGAGCGACTTGTTAGCGGCGTCTTGTTACCTGTTAGTCGTAAAGTCGTGATATTACATTGCAGCCGTATCGCCTTTCAATGCCAAATGTCCCTGGATATTGTCTTACAATGTACTGATTATTCTATATCAAACATTACTCACGCCTGAATTTACCCGAAGGTGAAGGCAGAGGTGAACGTTACCCACGTTTCACCAGTTATGTTTAGGTCCCATTAGGTGGCGAGCGTACAGCCATTTACCGGACACATTTCCAAACTCCGGGCTATTTACTGAGATTTTTGCAATGAGAAAAATTTATTATAAATTAGTATTTTGCCCGACCGGGGAATCGAATCCAGGACTCCTACCTAGGCAGTCGCGCTTGCGACAACTAAGATAATGAGGCAGTTGAACTATATATAACATGATCTATATATATATATATAAATAAAATAAAATAAGTTACATTTACTTACAATGGTAACAATTGAAAATATTAAGTTTTACTGTGAAACGAAGCAATAGTAATATTCCACACATCAATATTACAAAGTCTTAATAATATAAAAAAAAATGTTTATCCACTGGAGAAAATAAAATAATACAATTTATTAGTGCGTCAAGCCCTTCAAGTTCATTAATCGGTGGACTAACACAACGTATGAGTCAGTATTTTGACGGTTATACAAAAACGTTCTTAATTTTTAAGAGCATAAGGCTTTGATTATCGCGTAACGTCCAACAAGAACAATAACCTTTTGTAAGAGTACTGACTTCGATGATTTTTACGCTGATTTTTTTGCTGAGTTTTCTTAAAAAAATATATTTAAAAAGCAATTTTTATTTTATATTTTTTAAATATGTACTAGTAAAATCTTTACACCTCTGAAATGCTTTTAATGTTATGAAGTAGCACACGGCACACTGCTGGACTGGACTGGATCGCTACCACCGTCACACTTTGTGTCGTAAAACAGTAGTGTTCGCACTGGTGTTTCAGAGTAATGGTGTGGTAGCTAGCATATGAGGCGTTCGAACTATGTCCTCAAAAGTAGCGCCGCATCTGTGGTTACAGATGCCATGGGCTCCATTAGCTACCATCAGGTAACTCCATGCCCGTGTGCGACTTCATAACATAAATAAAGTTTTTTTATGTTTTTATGTGAAGGTCGTATAATGTGCTTATGAAAATCCCTTTTGAACTGCTTTTGTCAATCATTTCAACTTCAATGTACGTCCTCATCGTGAAAGTTAACAGACGTCATTGAGCACAGAGGTTGTTTGTGAACTGCGTAAGCGCATCCACGACTGCGTCGTATTTATGTCGCAATAATGTATTTACAGTACTAGCTTTCAAACCAGAAAAAAGGGTTCTATCTGACTTCAAATGGTTAGAAATTATCATAGTGTTATAGATTTAATTAAAGTAAAGACGAAAGATTTTGTATTTTCAGTGTGAAGCTATATATTATATGAATATGAATAGATATTTTCGCCGCGAAAGCGAGATGACTTCGCTAAAGTTAGCTAAGGCACGGATAACGCTCATCTTTAAGTGTCAAGTTAGAAGATAAAAACAGTTTAGTATTAATGAATAATTTAGATTATTCACAATGTTACCTTGAATAGTTACTGTACATGAAAATGATAATTCTCTTAATATAAATAAATAACTGCCACTAGAATCTTAATCCTTTTCATCGTGCATCAATCACATCACAATGGTTTTTAAACTTTTTTTTTGAAATGTGTATTGCAAACGGGCAAAATAATTATTAATTATATTAATAATAACAACAATGTAGTTCGAAAGTTTTTAAATTTTAATATATATATGTCATAAGCAAAAAATCCTACACGAAGAGATCCACGCGTTGGTCTAAGAAATCCTTAAATAGAATGTGGAGATTTCATCATAAATTATAAGTTGTCGAAGCATTTCAGATTTTTTAATTTAATCGCATTAGATTAATGGATTATATTCACATAAGAGACATCTCACAAAGTAAACATAATATGTTTAGAAAATAAGTTTCTTAATCAGAAATCTTAATCATAAATATACGCGTATAATCATCAAAGAGCATTTAATATTTATTATGGTTATTGTTTGTTTACGAAATTAAAATATTTAGTCTTTATAAAAAAACACAAAATTCAAAAATACATGCCCTTTCATCTTAATCCAAATAAAACACCGCTCCTACAACATACGCAGAAATTATTGCGTTCATAATATAAAAAAATCTGTTACCCAAAGATAATGGAGGTCACTAAATATTTACGTGGTAGCAACAAAACAATGCAGATTTAAATGCAACAATGTCACGTACAATGAACACTGCAGCATATACGCAGTTATTACTGTTTCTCGGTTAGCAACAAAAGCCGGCGAAACATGCGACACAACTGCGTCGTAGGCGTGAGAACGCGCGTCGCATGCCGGCTCGAACGTGTCGCAACAGTATATTGTATTCCTCCCCAACTTGGATAATGTGACCTTATCGTTTGACTGCACTGGGTAACATCGACTGCAATACATGCGTAGATACCTAATGTTGGATAGATTTAATATTCGGCCTTATAGAAGTGTGAGGCATGACTACAGTAAATTAATAAACCTAAACCTAAGACGTACCGGATCAACTATACGCGATTATTAAAACAATGCGTTTGTTCTGCTAGAATAAGTAATTAAACATTTACATAGTCAACATTTCAAAATATACAAACAATATTTTTCATAAACAAACAACGAACGCGGACTGATACGGCTAATCAGATTCGAATAGGAAACCGCCCTGATATCATTTCGTAATGTCGTAAAATGTATAACTGTGACGACCTCCGTGGCGCAGACGGTGATGAGCCGAATTTTTCTAATTTGTTTCGTGTCTGAAATAACCTTACGGGTGGTAGAACATGAATATGTTCGACTGGGTCGGTACCACCGTCACACCTATTTGTGCCGTGAAACAGTAGTGTTCGCGTTCGATCAATGTCCTCAAGGGTAGCACCACATCTGTGATTACAGATATCATAGGCTGCAGTAGCTACTTACCAGCAGGTAGACTGCAAGCCCGTGTGCTACTTCATAACATTAAAAAAAACCGGAAAATGTATTACTACCGTCGCGTAATATGGAGTAATAGCGTGCGAACGCAGCATTGATTCGGCACGTAACTGCATAGATGGTATCCTAGGTCGGTAATAACTGATGACTTACCGCATCGAGTGGGCACCACAAAGATTCTATGATAGTCAAGCGATAGTCAACAATATTTTTTACGTAATACTAACGATGTATATAGAGTGTGATAGTCAGCATACGCAAAACACGAGACGATCGATCTATGTCCTCAGAATTATTTATTTTATCTATTATATAAATGAAGTCAATAAAAAAATAAATCAAAAATGGCTAATTTAATTTATTACAAAACGTGACGATTTCGGTAGTGCCAATCATCGGCATACTCGTTTCAGTATCAATTTCGTTTATATATTTTAAGTTTATATAAGATCCAAATAACCATCGAGCGGGACATTAACAAATTTCTAATTGGTTTTTATGGTTAAGTTTTTGAGGTAGCATTCGCTATATTCAGCACTGTATGTATTAAAATTTTGAAATTACATAAGCAAAATCCAATTACGTTTCCGACTGCTATAAATTATTTGTAAATTAAGGACATACCTAAAAACCTACTCCTACAAATAATATTATATAGATGTTAAAGTAATCTAGGTTTAATTAGTAGTATTGTGTTACAGCTTGAAGGGTGTGGTAGCCGGTAATCAAATATCGAAAAGGAGGTATTAATATTACAAGAAAAGGTAAATATTAATAATTAATTAGAATATAAAAGTTGTTTTATTCCATAATATTAATTGGTATACTGCATTGCAGTACTGTAACAAGGAGCAATAATCGTTCTTGAAGGATTGCAACATCGATTTCGCCGTGGAACATGGAAAAGAACAGAGGCGTAGGATGTGAGAGTAGAGTGGAACGCTTTGAGGAATTTAAATAATTTAAAAAAAAATTGTAATGTATAAGAGCATAGTAAGTAGTTAACATAAAAATTATTTAAAAAATATCAAATTACTAAAAAAAATATGTTTGTAGTTAAACTTACTTTCGCAGCTTATTTTCAAAGCACTAAACATTACAAATGAAGATATTTGCACTATTCGACACATTCACCACACATAAAATAACACGTGTTCACATTGAGAACATTTCCAACTGCAATGCGTCATTTCGAGGGGGGAGTAGGAGGCACGAGACAAAGGCACCCGGGTCGAGTTGCAACATCGATCGGCGCATGTCAGATGCGTTAAAATACGGCGGGAGGGAATCGGCGTCCTAGGAACCCTAGATGACCTAGATGGAAGCTACACCGCTATTATACCTAGTTTTAAGATATTTAATATTAAAAAAAAGATTTAGTAGATCACGACATTAACATTACAGATAATTGAAAACTCATTTAGAGGAAGAAGTAACAAATAATCTAGGTTAAGAATTCTGTATGGTTTGCAAATCAAATGCTAAAGGGCAGGTGCCATTAATCATGATCGCCTCCATACAAAAACGATAGGTACGACGACTACCGACGCGGTAGCGCAATACGTATGTACCCACAGGGGAGCGGGATCGTCAGTAGTCACTTTTATCTGTACACTTACGAGGGCGGGTTTTCTTTTATTGTCTTATATTATTTGCAATAGATACATAAAAATTGCAAAACTTATTTTATTCACCAAGTAAATGTCATTGTTAATAGTTTAATATGATATTGTTAGATTTTTTTCAGCGTATACGACTACTTACACTCAACTGAGACATAGAAAGTCTATAATATTTTAAGAGGGGCGGGGGGAATGGCCATCAAACGTGGGACCGCGCCCGGTTTGCAGTATCGATTGGCGCATGGCATATGCGTGGCCACTGAGGTGGGACGAGGGAACCAAAGAGCCTAGATAACTTGAAATAGACTAAACGTCTACTGGGTAATTATTATTTTCCAAACCTGTGGGCGGATTTTTGCATGTATGCAAAATATTAACACTAAAATAACAAACAAATAATACAAACAGGAAGATGAAGAACGTTACTATACACACAAGTAAATCCAAATCCATTAACAGAATCTGGCAAAGTAATAATAAGTATGTAATATAATAAGTGTATATAAATATAAATATAAATTTATATCTCACATTTTTACACGTCTACCTTCCCGAGTATCTATCTCTCTTCCAATTGTGGTTGTCTGGAAGAAATCCCTACCTTAGCGGTAAGACCGCCATTTGTAAACCTTATTGTAAATTCATCAAGTGTTTAACACTGTATTGGTGTTCAAAAAAGTGTATATGTATCTATGTTTCTCAAAGGATGGCGGACCGCACTGCGACAGATTGAGACAGAAGGCGCAGTCTAGGTCTCCCCGCACCCCTGCAGTATCGATTAGGACCATCACGGGCGCAGTTAGAAGTGGGGTGAGCGATGTTGAGGGGAAATTAATGTAATGTATAAGTAGAAGATTTAGTAGTATAGAGATATTTGTCAAAATATTGTTAACGAACTGCTCTGATTTCATAATATTTTATTACAAAGTTTTATTTTCTAACAATGTATATATTTTCAAGCAAAAATAATAAGTTCATATATGTATAGACATGGTGAGGTTAAAAATTTTACCTAATGATTCTAATTCTTCCTTTTGTTTGTAATCTGAATAATATAATTACGTCAGTACTATTACCCCATAGGATTACTCCGTACTTTAACCACGCGAATGCATACCTATAAACTGGCTAACCATTTTCTTCTTACGGTTCTAAGACCGTGGGGTTCGTTAGATAGAAAGGACACCTTTTATTTCACAGAATAAGAATAATCTTCAAATAATACTAGTCTTAATCGCTTGATATCGCTCTCGGATTGTATAGCTTACGGCGAGTTTATATAGGCGCAATGCATAAGTTCGCGATAATTGTGATGGTAATGTAACCGTTTAGAAATATTCGTACCAATAACAAAGAGACGGGGGCAGAACATGAATATGTTCGACTGGGTCGTTATCACCGTCACACAAATTTATGCCGTGAAACAGTAGTGTATTTTTGTTTCGGTGTAAGGGTACGATAGCCAGCATACGCAGAACACGTTCGCAGAGGCGTTCGATCTATGTCCACAAGAGTAGCACCGCATCTGTGACTGGCTGTAATAGTAGACTGAAAGCCCATGTCCTACTGCATAACCTAAATTAAGTAATCATTATACACAGTTTATAATGATACTGAACTTCATGATGAATACAAATAAGTGCAACAAGTCGCAATGTAGAAGCGCAACACGTATGTACTGGACGATCAAACAAAGGCACCCCCACATACCTCACTCAGCTCGATAGCCTAATTATAGACTTAGTGACTTAGACATGGGTTACGTAATTTTTGCATTCTCCGTATGATTCTTTGACATATATGTAATTAATATTGCACAGGAACGCATTGCACACAGCTTCGCTCGCGTCTTACAGTGTTTCCAAAAATATTTCCTGAGTACTCACCTACAGTGTAAACCGAATGCAAATTTTCACACTCCTAGCCTCGGAAGTTTGCGCTGCAGTAAGTCAGTCAGTTATATATCTATACTAATACTAATATAACAAAGCGGAAGAGATTTTGAAACGGAGATAATCATTGGAAATACTATTCGGGTACGAAAAAAATCTTTTTGTATATGCTAGCTAGATTGATGAGATATGACCTAAACTATCTAGCATTAGATTGAACCTCTCAGGAGGCTTAAATATTGGTTTTAGTAAAGGAAGTCACAATCTAAACTCACTAATAATATTATAAAGTTAAAGAGTTTTTTGTTTTTGTTTGTTTGTTTGTCAATGTAAAGCGTGTGCAAAGCCGCGAGCACATCTAGTATTATAATAAATATAATATAAAATAAAGACTGATAAATAAAACATACGGGAATATTTAACTTTACTACTTGTAAGAAACATTATAAACTGATATAAATATTATTAAATATAGTGCTCCAAAATACAAACTGGAGGGTAAGGACACGAGAACGACAGGTTGAGAAGGGAAGACGCAGTCTAGGTCTTTCGGCGCATCTGCAGTATCGATCAGGACCGTCACTGCGGCAGCGACGGGCGTGGGGCGTGCGGGGGCGAAGGGGATACTGGCCGGGGGAAAGGGGGATGCTGTCGGGGGGAAGGTGGATGCTGGCGGGGGGAAGGGGGATGCTGGCGGGAGAGGGAGTGTATCTACTGTAGCAGATTTAAATATTTGTAAAAATAGTGTTAAAGTCATGCACTGATTTAATAATATGACAGACATTTCAAATAATTCCAAATCATATATCATATAAAAATCATTGTAATCTAATTTTAATCCACTTAAAAAAAACCACAAATGTGAATTACCGCGTTAAAAACTAGACATAATAATGGACATACATATCTTCACAATTCCCCCATAATTAATTAATGTAAAAATAAAACCAGTATTTTGTAATTCTAATAGTTTAAAAGTTGTTAGTACTTTAACAATACTTATTTCACATAAAATCTATAAATAAACGTTGACAATGAAGAAATTGTTTCTTTTGTCTTTTTTAAAACCTAATGCAGTAAGCAGTGATAAGCTAAAATTCGTATAGTAAATTGAAGTTTGAAAGTTTTCATTTACTTTTTATTTGCTTTTTAAAATAAATTTCGAAGTTAAAATATTAATGCAGTTTTGTATAGAACGTAGTGTATAAATTTTAAAGCATTGGATAGCGCCACACCCTCCCAACCTCGCCCGGTTTGCAATATCGATTGGCGCATGACGTACCATCGTATGCGTCTGGCTAGGTGGGAAAGGGGAACCTACGATCCTAGACGAACACTATATAAAATGAAGAAACGAAGAGTGGTACGCAATAACATAAATCGTATATGATAATGAAACATCTAAAATCGAGATAGAATAAGGAAAGAAAGGGAATCACGATGATAATGTGTATTAGTTTGAGTAAACAATGTGGACTGCAAGAGGTTCCGGGCTGGTGAAGTGAAGGAGATTGAAGTGTTTTTTCTATACTCCTTTTGACTATTCATTTTTTGTAGCCAACTTTGGACAAAACGATGGATCTCTTTAGAATCGGTTACAGGTGTCATGGACGACAATGGTTAATATCAGGTGAGCTGCATGTCAGTTTGCTACTCTAATTTTTATTTAAAAAATTACAAAGTCCAGATTTTCTATATAGAAGAATTAACTGCAATAATCAAATACTTTATAACAGATTGAAACATTTAAAAGGTTAATTCTTAACCTTTTAAGGTACACTCGAAGTTTTAAGGGTAGGTATTAATTTCCGCGAGATTCACCGTTAACAGATAATAAATCCGTCATAAGTAACAATCAAAGAATTAAGTTGAACTCTACAAGTGTCTCATAAAGAGTTGAATATCCAAAAGAGAGCTATTAATATTACAAATACGAGAACTGTAAATGTTAATATTTAATTAGAATATTGAACATGTTTTATTATATAATATTAATATTATAAATATACTGCATTGCAGATATGAAACAAAGATAGCAAGAATCGCCCCCAGAGAGAGAGCTCCAATATCGATTGTCACGTGTCACGTGTCACGTGAATAGGGTGGGGAGGAGGTGGACGTCGAAGTGGGTGGCATCTTTCCAAAGCCTAGAATCTTTACTCAGCCATGGAGGTATTTTAATAATTAAAATAATAACTTCTAACGTAGAAGTATAAGAGCAAAGTAAGTAGTAATATAAAAGTTGTTACAAAAGATCAAATTAGTAAAAAAAATTAAGTATGTAATTTTAAGACTTACGTTATGAGCTTATTTAAAAAGTATTAAAAAACAAAGATATCTACACATTTCGATACGTTTACTTCACATAAAATAACACGTGGTTACATTAAGAACATTTCGAATTATAATGCGTCTTTCGAACAAAGAGGAGGAGAGAGAACAGGGAGCACAAGGGGGGGAGGGTTCTGGGTAGGAGGTACGGGACAAGGCAACCCCAGCCTAGTTGCAGTATCGATCGGCGCATGTCAGATGCGTTTAAAATAGGGCGGGCGGGGATCGGCGTTCAAGGAACCCTAGATCATCTAGAAGATCACGACATTAACATTACAGATAATGAAAAACTCATTAACAGTAGATAAGAACAACAAAATATCTAGTGTAAGAATTCTGTATTGCTTCTGGTTTGCAAATCAAATGCTAAAGGGCTGGTGCCATTAATCATGATCGCCTCCATACAAAAACGATAGGTGTGACGACTACCGACGCGGTAGCGCAACACGTATGAGGGTGGGAGCGGGATCGTCAGTAGTCACTTTTATCTCTACAGAGAGGTATGAGTCTATCTTAGGCTTACTAGGGTGGGTTTTCTTTTATTTTTTTATATTATTGGCAATAGATACATAAATTGCATAACTCAAAAAAATATATTTTATTCACCAAATAAATGTCATTGTTAACATTTGATGATGACATGATATCATAGATCGCTTTCACAGCATGCGACTACTCACACACAACTGATATATGGAAATTTTATTTTGAGGGGCACGGGGTATAGCCATTAAACATCGGACCTCGCCCGATGCAGTATCGATTGGCTCGTGACATATGCTTGGCTATTGAGGTGAGATGAGGGAACCAAAGAGGCTATATGACCTAAATATAGGCGAAGGACCAACCAGGTAATTATTATTTTATAATAATGCGAATGGATTTTTGACGCATACAAAATATGAAAAATATTAAGATCAGAATAAAAAGGTACTGCAATCTTCATTAGGTCGTAAATGATAAAAAGCAACACCACACCCCACATTGCACATGTAAATGACTCTATAACTACAATTGTTGAACAACGTAATAGAACCATTATGAAGTTGTAACGAATGATCTCGAAGGATAGCGGAACGATACTGCGACAGATTGTGGGGGTGAACGCAGTCTAGGTCTCCCCGCGTCCCTGCAGTATCGATCAGACGCATTATTGGCGCAGTGGGGGGGGGGGATGCTGCGGCGAGTAGAAGGGTACATACCATCTTTGTGTTTCGTATTTTATTGACCGCCCGACAACTGTATGAAAAATTACGATTAAAATAACGGGTCCATCTACTAAGTTTTCTCGTCAACAACGCAAAAACATTGCTTACGTTTTACTCGAATTTTACAATATAACACAAATATGTTTTTTATTATATCATATCTAAATAAACTATGTACAAATTTCAATACACATATAAAAACCAAATGCGAACTTAAGAGTAAGCGCCTAAGATGTGTAATTTTGAAAAAAAAATATAAATAGGTTGTGCTCATAGATTTAGTTTGTAGTTAGTTACAAAAGTTAGTTAGTTAGAAAAAGTTTTGATGTGTCATGGGGTATTATTTGGGATTAATATGATTACGTGCCGAGTGTCTGAATAAAGCTCAGAAATAAACGCAAACGTAGAAAATTACTCATTTTATATGTAAGTAGCACTGGAATATATTGTTGTTTTAAATTAAAAAAAATAGTACTACCGTAAAACGGTATTAACGTCTTACATACACAAGAGTTGAAAATTTTAAGAAAACAAATACGTGAATTTTCACTCTTCATAAGCTCACTTTTATGGATACAATCATTGACTTTGTCATTTTTTTTTTTTTAATGGATATCTCACTTAAGATGGGTAAAGGTAGGCAAGACCGTTTGACCTGCGATGTGGATACGGCGCAGCACACGCTGGAGGAGTGCCCGGCGTGGGCTGACGAGCGACGTGTCCTCATCGCAGCAGTGGGGGACGACCTCTCGCTCCCGGCGTTGATAGAC
>DWIE01000538.1:0-14415 GCA_018248235.1 Choaspes benjaminii | reverse complement strand
AAATGTGACAGAGTCGTTTAGCAGGCGTTGACACGGTGTCGCTGGAAGCAAGCGCGAGCGCACGCCAACTCGTTCCGAACAAATGTTTGACCAACGTCCAGAAGCGGCCTACCCTGCGGCTATCAAGAAAATCGTACGAATTTTTGGAAAGCTTGACATTTTTTGTAGTAACTTAGTTAAGTTAAATTTCAGTATTTAGTATAGTTATACTTAAATTTCATAACTATTATGCTGATATTTTACAACTTTAAAAATAATGTATTGTGTCAAAATGATGATTTTGATCACCACATGCATTTCCTACACCAGACATTAATATTGCTCTTGACTTAAAAGGCGGTTGTTATTATCATTTCAAGAATTAAAGATAGTTATAGTAACGTCAACTTGGGTTAAATATTCTCATTACAAAAATACATAAATAATTTTTAGTCTCAAACTGCGTTTTACATGCACAAAAAAACAGCAACCAAAAAAATTAGTAGTTAAGTGTTAAAAGCTTTTCAGCGAAGCCGCAAGCAACGGATAGTTAAAAATAAATGCACGTCATTACAATCATGAGTAAACTTAGCGCTGAATTAGGATAATTGGCATGAAAACACGAAGTAGAGCACGCAAGTACGCTCGGTAGCGTCGCTTGGGGCGCCCGACGCTCGTGCCATTCGCGGCCCGATTTTGTATGCAAATCGCTCTAAGAAAACAAAAACCACTCGCATCACCGCTCATATTCATATCATGCCAGTGTTTTGACCGCTTGCGTGCCTCGAACGATGCTCTTTGCATCCATACCCTCGGGACATTATTTCCCCAACTTCCTTTTAACTTATCGATTTTGCTTAAAATAATCAAAAAGGTCATTCAAAGTTAATAGCCCCGAATCGGTCATAATACATTCATTTAGATTTGGTTCAGTAAATTTTGGCTTCTGCCGTTACTCATATCGGCTGTATAAAATAACTCAGTTGCAATAAAATCACTGTTACTATAATTTCTAAGAAAAAAATTCATAGGATAGACAAGACAAGTGCAGATCTGTTTTGGCTTATGAATGCGCAAGGCCGCGGTCGGTCAACCGGTCACGCACACAACAATATCTTGGACACGTGCGTAACGTGGTGTAATACGTGCACATGAGTCAGTGTTCCGTAAGTGAATCACTTTCTCGTCATTATCTTGCCTCAACGGTGGAATATCCTAAATAATTACGTAATTATAAGATTGATTACCGAAATAGTATTTTATTGGATAAACAAAATTTAAATATACAAGATTAAAACGACCGATATTACACAATAATCCTTATCTCAATCTTGCTAATGACTAATTCAATCAATTGTTTTCCAACAGCATGTAATTTTCGAGTTTTATGTATATACCTTAGACGTATTAGTAAGGGGCATGTAGTGCAATAAAGATATATTTATATAAATTTTAACCAAGTAATGGAGCATCAAATTAACCGAATGAAATTACTGGTCGTTTAAGTCCAAGTCCTTGTAATTGCTAACCGCTTAAGCATCCATTACTTATAGGCTGGACCGGCCGCTGTATCGATTCTGAGTCGCCGTGGAAGGCCCAATTTGTCGGCGCTACTAAATCATTGGTCAAAAGCACCGCCGATCTAAATCGATTTGTCCAAATTATGAGACCGGCTGTCGGATAATGCGCTCGAAGGTGGCTGTGGCATGCTTCTGATATCCTGTTTAAATATTGACAACTCCAACAAAACAAAAAGGTTCTTGCTACGCTTGGCTCAAAATTATGTTTACAGTATTCATTAATAAAGATATCCAATTAAATGTATTGTTACACCACTAAATGATTACATCATATTTGAAATAATTGTAATTAACTGTGTGTATGAAAAAAAAATCATCCAACCTGTAACAGCATTTTTACAACATTTAAATAAGCACTGATGGTACATATTACTTAAATATCTGGGTGGCAGAGCTTCACTCGGTTTTTTTAGTTTTGATGTCCAAATTATACGATCAGTATCGTAAAAAAATCAATAACATCAATGCTAGTACTTCGAAGATTAAAGAAATGGCGTTAGTAGTTACTTTTAAATATTTATTATCGTTGTAAATCACGTTTTTTTCCGGGATTACACCAAATAGAAAAACTTAAAAAGCAAATCCCTAACCTAACACAAACTTTCATCAAAATCGTTAGAGCCGTTTCCAAGATCCTCGAAATATAAAGATATATATAATTGCTCGTTTAAATATACAAGAAATAAGATAAGAGTGTAATTTTTTGACTATAAACAAAATTTGCCACTGGGAGAATGGAAATCTAACTAACCTATGTTAATTTTCAAATCAATAAAATATCTTTAATGCATATAACATGATATGTAAACCAAAAAAATTAGGAAATATTACCAAGCAAAGGTAAAAGGTGGCTAGGGCAACAGCCGGAATGACTGGCAATTTGGGGTAGATTAAGTTTTTTAAGTTTGATAATAACGTAGCAGACTCCGTTACGGCAGGCACGCCATATGCCGGGCTCGTGAAACGCATCGGGCATGCTCACTGAGCAGTATTGAAACTTATGTCAAAACATTTACTAAGTGATCTCTAAGGTCTTCGCCCCCGATTGCAAAAAAAATATCCGAGGTACCATTTTAGCAATTTTCAAAAAATCCTATCATATATCACATATAAGGCACGCGATATTGAAAAAATCAGGCGAATAAAAGTCGAACATATCATCGTTAAAATATTTTTCCAATACAACAATAATTTGTAAAAACAAATATATAATTCTACTTTTAATCTATAAAGGCACATGAAACACAATAAATGGCAATATTCCAGAATAAAATCAATATTGTAATCGTTTTAGAAAGGTTATTGACCTTACTAACTTAGACGTAAGAAAATAAAAGTTTACATGCAACGATAATTTTTTACATATAATTTCAGATACACTTATTATTTTATCCTTAAATAGAGAGAAATAATTTATCCAAACGGCAAATAGATCATTTGGACGTAGGTCATTACCAAAGCCACCTCGCCAAATGACGCTATAATGAGTTACGAATTGTGTTAACGCCATTTTGTGAATAAATATTGGGCAAATGAACGTACCTCCTGGCGGCCACCTGCCCTTCTTGCTAATAGTTAAGCACCCATGTGTTGACTGATAGCTGTTATTGCCATGATTCTCGGTTTTTAGGGAAGGTCCTTTTTTGCAAACAAATAAGTTATGTTCTCTATATACCATCCTTTAAATAAAGGCGTTGGTATAGGTAAGTTATGTTTTTTAAATTTTGATATATAAATTAAGTATTACATTTGTAAATGGAAACAATTATATTAAGGTGGATTATAAATTATTTGATATAGTTAACGTATGCAAAATTATTGACTTATACACTGACATGAGCTATGGATATATTCAGGTTTTTTTGTATTGTTCGCTAGAATAACTTGTTCATGTAGAATCTGTTGATTCCACAAAAACACCCTTAAGCTGGCAACACTACTGATAGGGTCCGTTAAGAATTTTGCCCGTGTTAACAATGCGTGAAATGTCATTACGAGGGATCAAAGTTTGCCGCGCCATCTGTTTTGGTATTAACGCAAATTTTTAAAACTATAAAAGTACATAAATTATATTCATATAAATCACAGTATGCTTATTAAAATATATTTCTACAACTGTGACATAAAATATTATCTCGTTGTAAACTTTTTTTTTTAATTCTTAAATATAATCATATTTATTTATATTGCCTTGTATATACAAGCGAACCTGCTGATCTTATGTAGTTATGGGTTGTCTTATGTTGTTATGTTATTATGGGTCAGTACCACAGTCACACCAATTTGTGCCCTGAAATAGTATTCGCACTACTTTTGTTTCGATGTAACTGTGTGATAGGCAGCATGCACAGAAAATAAGGCGTTCGATGTATGTCCTCAGGAGTATGCATGTGTGGTTACAAATGACATGGGCCGAAATAACCACTTAACATCAGATGGACTGCAAGCCCGTGTTAGACTACTTCATAACATAAAAAAATGTTTTAAACCGATTCAAAGAATAGTCATTACATTTGTGATACATTAGTAATTAGTACGTATACGTTTAATAAAAAATATTAAAAAAATACTATTTTAATCAAGCTGGCAAACTTCCCATATTATAAATAAGCCGATAATTCTTTGACGTGAATTAGATAAATCGATTTTTTTTACTCTCGTATATTTTTTATGTTAAGAGCTTACTCTCAATTGTTCCTCCTCTGCTACAGAAAGAGGAATCTTTTACTCTTCTTATCTCTCTTAAATACTTTTGGTATATAGTATAGTATAATATATATTGGTAAGTTCTCAAATTTATTACGTACCTAGTTCATAACATTTTAACTCTTATATTATTCCCACAAATATTAGTTCTCAATAAAATAGTTCTAAGTATATCTGTGCCAAGTTTTATCTACTATAAATCGTTTCAACAATTCGCCGTGAAGAGCTAAGATAAAGATAAAATCCGAAAGATAAATGCTTAAATTTAGTACATAGGATTAGGATATTGTAACTTTATAAAATTATGACTAATTGTAAGCAAAAGGACCTATATAGCTATAGGCCTATAGGTAGTGGGACTTTGGCTTCTGGTATCGTGCAAACAATGAAATGAATTTAGAAAACGATGTTATTTCGCTTCCTTAATGTAGTATATAGATGATTATAAATTTATCTGTTACCCATAATAAATATAAAGCTGTAATGTGTCAATAATATATTTAATTTTATGTATATTTATTATGGTTCTATAATATTTAATTGGTTAAAACGCAAATGCTATTCCTCGAAGAGCCTATTGATTGCTTTTACAAACTATTTATCTTTTGTTAAATTTTATCTCCAGTTCTAACCCAACACCTGGAACGGATAACGATTAACTGCTTCGTTTATTAAATGGAAATGCAAGCAACAGGTGTTCGGGATAATATTGCTAAAACAATGGAGAAAGGAAAGTAAGAATAATGTCTATTTTGCTTTACAAAAGAGCATGGCAGATTTCCAAAGGTGCGATTTATTTGACTATTACTGTATCTTTGCATATATATTTGGGTATACATCGGAATAAATGTAAAATAGTATTATTATACCGACAAAAACATTAGGTGAATCAACGTTTATAAATTGATTTTCTTTCCAATACATGGTCTATATATACCTGTCTCACAATGTCCACACACGTACGTCACGCGTTACTCTAGGGAATCTGATATGTTCACTTTTTTCTTAGAAATATTTTTTCGTATTGACTGCTACTCATTATCACTAATTATATTAGTAACTGACTTGCAGCATACAATTTTCCTTGTTATGATTTTCTAAATTTATCAAATTTTGTTTTGATTGACTTACGACTTCAGCAAGTACCATCCAGTGCTATAGTGAACAAGGCATCATAAAAGTAAAGAAACAATAAACTCTTACACAATATAATACATGTATACAAAAAATATAACCACAAATGAACTTTCTTAAATAAATAAATTATCCTAAGGATCATATTACCTACGGATTAATTATATAAACGTATGTTATTTTGTAATTCTAATTTGTTCATAAAAATCTTTCAGTCACTTAAAAAGAAAACGATTAGCTATAAGTTCAATATTTTAAATATAAGGTGATAACTATCAATTGTCAAATATATTGTTATCAACTCGTATAATTGTAGTTAGGTATAAATATTTAGATGTTATTATGGTATGCATGTTAAAATAATAAAACATGTATCTGTGGATTAATAATATTAAGGAAAATACATAATTACTCAATTTGCGTATTCTTGGAGAGTACAGACATGAGTTATGTAGTAGAGTAATCTTGTCTCTGGCCCTAAAACAGAATGAGAAGCATCGATTGCTTTACAAACCAAGTTAATGTTTACGGCTGTTGTCTGCCGCGAAAGCTTCGCACCTGAAACGGCTAATGTTTATTGACTTGAGCCACATGGCCGGCAGGTGTTGGGCCCAATATTGGTAAAACAATGAAACATATTCGCACTGTTGTTTGGTTTACAATAGGCGGTATATACCTGCTGTTTTGTTATATTGTCTTTCCATGATCCGCTTAAGATTATTTGTTATACGCCAACTTTGGCTTTATTTCAGAGTTGATAATGCTGACGATGATGATTTTTATTCAGTTCTTCATGGACAGTATTCAAATGCAATTTGTTTAATTAACAAGGAACATTTATTTTCATCATCATCATCATCATTATCATCATCATCGTCATCATAATCACCATCATCATCCTCCTCCTTCTCAACCTGTGTCAGTCCACTACTGGACAAAGTACGCCACTGAGGCCGGTCTTCAGCTATTCTTTTCCAGTCACCATCACCACCACATTGTATTTTTTAATTATTTATTATTATAGACATTTCAGATATTATACGCTACTCTTTGTTTATACATATATAAGTGTTATAAGAAAAAAATATTCACTACGCGTTTATTGTCCAAATTCTTGCGATGTTATCTATAATAAGTAAGACGATTCATAAATTGAATCAGTTAACTTGCAAGTTATAGATATTACTTATTCTGCAACTTAAACATATTAAAGCCCGCTCGGTTCGTCTTTTTAATACAAACGCTGTAATCGCAATGCGACAAATCGGAATCAAATATAATAATAAAATAAAAACATATCTCCGTTATATTTAGGTTCCATGTGGCGAACCTATTGCCATTTATCGGGCACATCGTGCTTATAATACAATTGTACAATTTTCTTAACTGCTATTAGATTTTATCTTTTATTTTCTTATTCATAGTAGTATAACATAAAAGTTAGGTGTTCAAGGCCTATTACATTTCAATACGCAGTCTATTTATTTTAAAATACCTATCGACCTTACAATTTAATTATAACACTGCGACATTAATCGTTAATTCATTTCATTGCCAGGATATACCTATACCTATATATTATTCTACGCATAACGTGTATTTAATACAATATTCATTAAATATTTTACAACAGGTGGGAAATTATTTTGAAGTAGTCCAAAGTGAAGTTATTTGTTTCTGTTGATATCGCCAGTGAGCTTATGAAATATAAGGGCGTTATAGATAATTACTACCTACATATTAGGTACTGTCATGCTGAAAGATGTCATTCATTCATAAAATATAAATGAATAGATTCATAGCCATTCGGAAGTGAGACCGGATATGCAGCATTCCTAATTATGTCCGAATAGAAATCTCTAGCTCTAACAATATCAAACTTATTAAGCACAAACAATTTCCATAGTGTTCGTTGCATTTCATACTATGAATAAATAATAATTACGTGGATATGCACATGTATGTATTGTTTCCGACGAAAAGAATCACTTCGGAAACGGAACCTTCCTATCAAATAAAACCATAGAATCAACCACCACTCCCGGCTGACAAAAAAAAATACTCGGCGCGTTCAACCGCACGAAAACGAAACTAAACTCAACGAAACTCCCCGATTCCAAGTCAGTCTGCATCAGGCGTTCGGGAGGGTTGCGTGTGCCGCTCCCATTCGCAGTGTTGATCACGCTTGCGTCTTTACGGGCGTATTTGATAATATGAACTTTGAAGTTTAGATTTATTTAATAACAAATTTATCTACCTCACTTAGTAACAGTGACTTTTAAGTGCAGTGATCATAGTTTTATATAAAATTACGAGATATTTATCACGTATTCCTAAGAGGTCCTTCTAAAGTTTAAAATGATGGATGAGCGGCAAACGAACACGCAGCTATAGGTGCGCGGTACACCAGCGAGACCGCGAAATCAGCTCTGAAAACGACTTCCATCTCCTACTCGAAGACCCCACGTTTTTCGCAAGGTAATTTCTCTACCTTATTTATTTATGAGATCACCAAAACTGCTGTATTTGAAATTACCTACCAATTGAATTACCAAGTTTTATAAATGATAATGAACAACTGTAGATACCGGAAGGTTTATGCGATTCGTTTAAAGAATTTTAAACTATCATTGAAACATGTTATATTTATTTTGATTTCATATATTATATGAAGTAATATTCATTTAAAAAGCAAAAATAAGACAGTCAAATAGGTCTTTCTTTGACCAAGTTACACAGGGACATTAAAACTACCTTGACGAATTGACAACTCAAGTAACTGGATTACTTTGTAACCTCAGTGCAGTGAATATAGGCTCTAATCACATCTAAGACTCACTTCAAAGTTATACGAAGCATTGGACTATCCGAGCTATTTTATTATCTCGTAGTCTAAATATAAACTGTATTTATAATATCCATGTTATATGGGATGTATTAATAGTTTGAAGTAAAGTTATGAAAAATGAGTACTATCACTGTAACTACTGTATGAAGAACTCCTAAAACAATTCAACAAAATGACATTTAAGTAGGTACTTGTGAATCAATTTTCTATGATTTTTGTTCGTTTTATTGCGATTGTAAATAAAACAAAGAACCGTTTTATTTTTAAATTGACGATTTCAAACAGTCAATATAAATCATGCGGTGAGCGGTACGTCACACTCCCTTTACGATGTTTGATCCATAAAATTCTAGTGTAATGTAACCAAACAGATTTGTTGTATAATTTGAATTTGTAACAAAATTGTTAAGTGTACATTATATTCCTTGCTGTTTCTTTAAATTATACTTTTACATCGATTTGACGTCGCGGAAACATTTTTTATGGTCACTTGTCGTGTCACATTGACATATGGTGTGCTTTCAAACAATAAAATTGCTAATAAATTGCTTCAAAGCGAATGCAAGAATAACGTGAAAGTAAGTTATCCATTAGTTACGCACGTATCTACTAGAAATAATCTTACAATATTCCGCTCTGCTTCGTAAAAAACCGTCGGGTGTTTTAAATGCACTTTTAGTGTTAGAGCTACTTTAAACAGCTCGCAACAACTTACACAGGTACTTTCAAAAAGCATAAAGGTGTCAGAAAAAAGGGTCAGGAAACTGTTTTGAATTTACTAATTGTTGCCGTTAACCAACTTGTGTGTTATGTAAGAATGGTGTAAGTACTTTATTTTAAAGTCCGTTATTTTATTTACAGGATGGTGCACCTAGTTGCTATGGAGGTGCTCCCCGAGGAGCGGGAGCGCAAGTACTACCAGGAACGGTACACTTGCTGCCCCCCTCCTCTCTTTATTATCTGTGTCACGCTATTAGAGGTGAGCATACTTTATATCGTTGATAGGTGACTTAGAGGAATACGCTTGAAATCTGATACAGTATTGTGACAATCGCAAAATATTCAAATCATGCATTACATTATTACATTAGACATACAATCCGCACCGTTAGGGAACTAGAAAAGTCATGCATCACTTTCTACTCTCCTAATACCGCTGTTCGATCCCCGCTCTAGTTGCTTCGGTTAATTAAAAAGTGTAATTACGGATTTCACATCCGTGCAAACAAGCGGTTTACGTGAATCATAACAATCATTGCGCGCGACGTGTGCGCGTGCGCTCGTCACACGTTGATTCACAGCAACGGGACGATTCCTGTAAGGTGCCGCATGCCCGTATAAGAATAGGTACAGATAAAGCACATACGTCGCTACAAGCGGTTTTCCCCCATAACAGTAATAATTTCGCATTAATCTGAAAATATTACTATTAAGTTATTAATTATATGCGAAACGAAATTAATAACATGACGAAAACGGCATCAAAATTGAAACTGAAATGCCGATTGTGAAACTCTAGAGCAATTAAAGTATTATTTGAATAGAGTATTTTAAAATTGCCATCTAAATAATTCTGAATAACAAATTGAGTAACACATAATTTTATTATGTATATATAATCCGTAAGCAGCTTTGATTATTAAATACTAATTTTATTCAATATTGATTATTTTCTAAAGAATTCCCTTATTGTAAAGTAATAATAACATATGCTAGCCACTTCCACCTCAAAATAAAAATAAAAACCACTGCTATTAGACTTTTGTTTTTATATTCCATTAATTAAAATTTACATGAGTATCGAGCCTTCAAATAGTTAATGGCTATTGCAGTTAATAGCATATACAATCAAAGTGAAATGTATGCCAACGCGCTACTCCTCAGGACAAAATTGTGGATTTTATTGCGATTTACAAATATTCAATCTAGACACTTACTTATTATATTTATAAATAGAGGACTATGTAGAAAAAATTGTGTAACAAAGTGTCCATTATCAGCTGGGCGTCTTCGCGTGGTACGCGTGGGGAGCGGGCGGCGTGGCAGCGGCGGCTGGCCCGGTGCCGGTGGACTCGCCGCTGGTGTACCGGCCGGACCGTCGCCGCGAGCTCTGGCGCTTCCTCACCTACAGCGTCGTGCACGCCGGTTGGCTGCATCTCGCCTTCAACCTGCTCGTGCAGCTCGCGGTGAGTTAATACATAATAATCATGACCCTTTTCACCACTTGCTCATATATATAATGATATACCAAATTTGTGACGTATTGTCGTTCTTATTTAGGCTCTCAGTGAACATTGATTAAATATTAATTTTGTTTTATAAAAAAATTGTACTGACTGACAGATATATACCAAAATATATAATGTTTATAGTAATTGAATGGTTAAATTTCTAAGTCCAGTAAGGAGACCCTATCCTCATAGAACATACAATTTTGTGTTGTGTTTGTTTAAATACAACAATAGTGCAAAAGCTGTTCTGTAAAACAGCTCTCTAGTAGCCTAAGAGCAATTGTCTACGACATGAGCTAATTTGAAAAAGTCTAATGTTATTGGTTGGAGCCAATTTTAAGTGTGCATATTGCATTGGTCAGGTGGGCCTCCCGCTGGAGATGGTGCACGGCGCGGCGCGGTGCGGCGCGGTGTACCTGGCGGGCGTGCTGGGCGGCTCGCTGGCCGCGTCCGTGCTGGACCCGGACGTGTGCCTGGCGGGCGCGTCCGGCGGCGTGTACGCGCTGCTCGCCGCGCACCTCGCGAACGCGCTGCTCAACTTCCACGCGATGCGCTACGGTGCGGTGCGGCTGGTCGCCGCGTTGGCGGTGGCTTCCTGCGACGTGGGATTCGCTGTCCACGCTAGATATACTAAGGAGGCGCCACCGGTGTCGTACGCGGCACACGTGGCGGGCGCGCTGGCCGGGCTCACCATCGGGCTGCTGGTGCTGAAGCACGCGCAGCAGCGGCTGTGGGAGCGGCTGCTGTGGTGGGCGGCGCTGGGCGCGTACGCGGCGTGCACGCTGTTCGCGGTGCTGTACAACGTGTTCAGCGCGCCCGTGGACGAGCTGCACTACATGCCGCCGGACCCGCCGCCCGACGCCGGCTTCTGACTCCTGCCGGCCGGCTGCCCTCGGCTGCGGCCCGCGACTCACAACACTAGTCAATTTACCTTAGTGTGATACGCAATAAGTAGTAATTAGGGGATGGTTGTTTGTGCTACGTACGTGCCTATGATGTCATTTCTTTGCAGTTCGTTGATTGGGTAACGGGTTTTCGGGTGACTATTGCACTTTTACAACCTCCTCGATACTTAATTGTTAAGTAGTCTTAATTGTATTGTATAGGTGAACTATTTTTGTACCTATCTGCGACCGTTTATAGTTGAAGTGTTACCGCAACACTATATGATTGTTTCCCTGTGGACTGACTCTCCATTAAATGCTGTGTTCTGTTTACAGAATCTATGCTTTAGTCGTTATTTTTTAATAGTGCATTTCCATTTCAAAACAGCATTTAGTTAACGAGTCAGCATTGTTATGCCCTGCACACCAAAGATTAGAATAAAATGGCATCCAAGCTGCAAAATAGAGAAAAGCTATGGTCTCCATATGTTTACACTACATCGAAACTTGTTTGTAAAATAAATAGAACTATCTTCAATTGTTGCTCAGAATCTCAAAATACTATGTTGTACTAAGCCTGAATGTTCATAAGAAAGAGTTTTAGATTCCATATTATGTGTGAATTTGCTCAAATTAGTGAATGATCATTAATCTGAAATTAATATGCTCAAGTGTTTTTTTTTGTTTTATGTGATTGATTTATGTATGTTTTATCGATAGTTCCAATGACGTGGACTAATCTGGAATGGACTAACCATTCTTGTCATCTTACCATCGGGTATCGGAATCGATATTTTAGCGGAACATCACTCACTAGTGAATATATCTAATTTTATAATGTGCCTGATTCCTATTATTGTAAATTTGATTATATAATTTTAATTCTAATCAAATAATGTCAAATACCGACTGAGTTTTTTGTATAAATTATTGCAGAGTGTTTTTCATTTAATTTATTTTAAAATTATTTTAAGTGTGAATCAATATAATTATGTGATTATTGAAGCGAATAAGAATGAATATGATTAAAAGTGATTGAACAGAATTTGTTTTCTTTATTTTTTGTTAACAAACATGAAGATAAATAAAATAAGTGTACTTTTATCTACATATATTCTCACAACAATAACAAATCCGTTTTTTTGCACAGGCGTCAATAACAATTATATTCTATAACAAGTTCCATAACAAAATTACTCTTACATTTTCTCACTTGAATTACTTAACTTCCTATTGCCAAAGCTTACAAAATATAAAGTTCTCATAATTATAGTTAAATCTAAGCACAAATACTCTTCATTTCTTATTTCTAAATCTACTTGTTCACGACTAGTACACAGATTAAGTACTAAAATTAAAAGTATGTTCTGAACAACCCGACTGTCGCTTTGACCCACAGCGGCGTACGCCGCTCCTGCAACTCCTCGCTGCACTCCGACGAATAATCGTGAAGCTTGCAGCATTCTTCATGTAATCTTTCCTGTAATTCTGGTGAAACTGTGAATATGGCGGCCTGCGCTTCCAAGTCTCGTCGCACAGAGCGCTCCCCGAGGTTGGCGGAGCCCACGACCGTGGCCCACGGCACTCCGCTGCCTGGAGGGTAATACCACAATCCTTTAGCGTGAAACGTCCATCCAGTTCTCTCATATTCCAACATCTGCACTCTGGAGGCCTGGTTATAGTCAATCACTCTCTGCCAAAACTTTCTTGCTATCAGTGAATATGCATGTGGGATCCCTCCTGCAGGTCCAGGTGCTCCCATAAATCCATTAGCATTAGGATGCGCCATTAACAAGCTTATGTTTGCTTTACAATCCTTCAGCAAAGTTTTAGCATATTGGTCTGTCAAGTTAAAGTATCCAGTAGCTAGCCTGAGATATGAGCCTTTCGGAGCTGAAGAAAACACACCACAAGTTGCCTGTTCATCCTGAGAAATTTTGAATTCACCCATCTGTATCAATGGAAACACCCAAGTGTCAACTTTATTGTTGTCAACTGTCAATAACTTCCTGGTCTGGTGCTCTTTCCATTTGTCAATTAATACTGCTATGTTCTTGCTCATTTGTGATATGGTTACATCTTTAGGACTTGATCTCTTTATCATATTGTGTTCTTGGTTGCTAATCTTTGTAACTTCATCTATGAGTTCACAATAAAAATTTGCAAGATCACAGTCCTGTATTTCTATGTAGCGGTCTTGTCTCTGTTGGAAATAGTCATTGGAGCAGTTTGCCCCACTCAGCAACACACAATCATCTGCTATATACAGTTTCATGTGTTGTAGGCCCACTAACTCGTTGTACCGCGCTGGGAGCGCCTTCGACCACGACCCGTAGAGCCGAGGTGTCTGATACAATGACAACTCAGACCTATCCGCGACATCTTTTGTCAACTCTCGAAATACACTCCGAGAATTTACTTCCCCGCGACTGCCCCTTTGATAATCCAAAAGCACGTTAAACTTCAAGTGTTCTTTTGCCTTAACGTTAGCCACAGTTACATCTAACAACTTCTTCTCTAGAGCCCCAGTACCTATGTATAGACTGGCGATAGAAATTCTGCGGTTAGCGTTCCTAAATCTCTCAGACAGTGTGTCATAGAATTTTCTAGGATCAGTGATGATGTTAATCTTCGAGGCGTGAACGGGAAAGCATGGTGCTAAATTGTACATCCAGTTGAAATAATTAAATTCGCTGGCTTTAAATCTTAGCGACATTATAGCTGTTAATCTTTCAGTTATTTTAAAACTTTCATATAGTATCTAGTTGGTTCTCATAAATTACAAATCTCAACACAAACTCAAATAATAGTGCATAGAAATAATTTGTCATTTGTCACTGTCACTAAAAGAAACTGTCAGAAACATCTGATTTTTTCTTTTCTTATGGGATGGCGTTTCGGCTCTTGGCCATTTTGCCAATAATAAGTTTAAAATATAAAATTATAAAATGATAATATTAAAATGTTGGTTTGCACATGCACATTTTAATATTGTTCTTGGAGTATTTGACGAGAAACTCCAAGTGCCAGCTCGCACAGATAGAAATTAACTG
>DWIE01000537.1:0-14420 GCA_018248235.1 Choaspes benjaminii | reverse complement strand
CGCCGCGGGAATCGAACCCGCGACTTCACGTTTCGCAAGCGGCTCATCACCGTCTGCGCCACGGAGGTCGTCAAATCGCCTATCTTCATTCTTTCATCATATTATATAATATTAATATCAAAATGTCGGTAATGCTCATATTAATATAGCTCTTGCCGTATTTGGCAAGAAACTTCAACTGACAGCTCAAATACTCAGTTTTCGCATCGCGCAAGAGTTTATGTTATTATTATCACCACTTACATATAATATATAATATATGAAATACACATATAAAGAATACTATAAACATATACCATACCATACACTCACGCCTTTTTCCCTGTGGGGTAGGCAGGGACAATTGATTCCATTTTACTACGATCCTGACAAACCTCGCGAGACTCCTCTACATTACTTAGTCCTTTTATGAAGACTCGTCGGTTTCGTGTACTTCTAATCAAGCCCCACTTGTGAACATCAATGTATATTCTATGGGGGCGACCTTTACATACTTTACCATTCACAATTCCCTTGTAAATTCTTTTAGTCGTCCTGCCATCATTCATCCTTCCTTTATACCTTTTTCAATCCTGTCCACTAAATCATCTTTCAAATCGTACTGTTTTCTAATCACATTATTTTTCACCCTGTCAATAACTTTTATTCTAATCATACTTCGAAAGATCGCATTTCTACAGCATTAATTCCGCCATACCCAACTCTCTCTACTACTCTATTACTACTCTTTTGTGTATTACGCATACCTTTTTTTAAAGACATTTTTGGTAGACACAAAAGATTTCAATGCTCTATTAATTGCATTGTCATCCTCCGTTCAACATCTTCCTCAAAATTTCTACTAAACAGGCTGCCTAAATGTATAAACTTTTCCACCTGTCGAACTCTTTCACTTCCAACCACAATGTTACATATATTATTTTCTGGCACCATGACTTTGATCTTGCTTACATTCACTTTCATACCTTCTCTTTCAAAAGTTTTACATTTTTACTTTCAACAGTTGTTAATATAATGACGTACCTACCATGAGGTTTATTTATATAATTCGTTCGAATCCTAGGTATACTTAAATAATTTTTATACTAGTTGAAACTGTACCGTAAATACTATTAATATGTATTTATACATTTATTTTTTTGATTCACACTTTAAGCTATTAATGTCAATAAAAATTTGTTCAAGTCTCCTGTTCAAACTTATGTTATTGAGATTTTATTATTTTACATTACAATGAACATGGGCTTAATGATAATAAGTTGAACTTACAGAACTAAAAATCGCGGTCTTTTTTTTTAATGTCAGGTGTTTAACGAGCTTCCTCCGAGAGTCATGTTCGGATTTGTGTCGGCGTTATTTAATTCATTTACGTTATCTGTAGTATGGTAAGTAGTGACGATTATCATATTTAATGATGATGATTAAAAATATTAATTATGTTTAACCGCAAAATACACTCCTGCTCGATGCGAAAACTGGGTATATTATGATATATAGGCTGTATGTGGATACACCGGAGCCGTAAAATTATTAAATAAAAATGAAATGTCAATGTCATATATATGCGACCGCCAATGATGTGATGATTGTGATTCAAAGCAAACCATGTGAAAAGTGGAAACTTTCGTTTTGAACTTTTATATTTGGACTGTACATCCTTAAAATTGTCCCGATTAATTATAACTTCATTTTGTTATCGATTCGATCGAGTAGTAGCTGACGGATACGAAAGAATTTACTTTTGATAACTATCATAATGGCAGCGAAAAAGAAACCTCAACTTCCAAAATCCGTTCTGGATATGAAGTTCATGAGAAGGACAAAGGAGCGTTTGGAAAAAGAACAGGAAAATCTGCACGATCACGACAAATTGTACTCAAATTCAATAACAAATGAAATGCGCCACGCTTCAGATAATGTATACATAGCGGAGTCTAGTATATTGTTCTGTGAAGAATTATTAGAAGGCAGATTATCTTTCAAAGGGATGAATCCCGAAATAGAAAAACTCATGGCTGCTGAAAATAAAACCGATGATATCAAAGGAGAAATGATAAAGGATGTATCAGATGAAATTTTAGCTAAGAAGATGAATAGGTTCAATAATAGAAAACGACATGTACAAAACCCTAGTGATTACAATTTAGTAAAAAGGAAGAAATAAATATAACACCAGGACTTGTAATATATTATTATTATCAAAATGATATTGTGCTATGTATTCATCCTCAACATAAAAGTATGTTTTTTATATAATGTCCTCTTCAACTTATATTCATTGTGTTTAGCAAGATTAATATAATTTTACTATACATATTATGTATAAGGTTATATTATATTGTTGCTTATGAGTATGTAAAAACGAGTAATTTGTTTTTAATATCTAAGATGTGTGTAGCAATTACAATATCAAGGATTTGTACGAAATATAAAGCTAATATTCTAAACCAAGTATTGTACTGAAAGTGCCACATGTTTTGCATGAATTTTAACCCTTGTTAAATAATAATTATGTTCTGTCATTATTAAATTTGAAATACATAACCTAAATATAAATTGTGACATGTATAGACTTATGCATTGTAATCTATATATATTAAAGATCTGACTGACTGACATATCAACGCACAGCCCAAACTACTGGGACTAGGACCTTGAAAATTTGCATGTCAATTCTTTTTATAGTGTATGCGAGCACTAAGGAAGGATTTATGGAAAATCAACCCCTAAATTGGTGAAAAAGGGGATGAATGTTTGTATGATGCGAGCGGAGCCATGGGAAAAACACTTGTATTTTTATATTATATTATATATGTATTACTAAAGTGCAGATTCAGGCTCTTCATTCTGCAGAATTCTGTTAACTTTTAAATGTTTCAATGATGGTTTTTTTACGTTTAAGAGTAGCATACAAGCTAACAGACCACCTGATTGCAAGTAGCTTATGTCGCTCGTTCTTGCTCTTTCGGACATAAATTGAATGCCTCATATTCTACATGTTCTGGTTACCACAATTTTTTATCGAAACAAAAGTAGTCCGAACACCACATGGCACAAATATGTGATGGTGATGAATTTATAAATTTTACCCTTTCAAGGATTTTTCACTAAATTATGATTTGACTATGCAATTATTAGCCGAGGTAATCGGAACCATCTAACAAAACTATCTATTACAAAAAACACTAAGTGCAACTTGCCTCATAATAGGAAGTCATGCAAATTTTTAACTC
Source organism: Choaspes benjaminii (assembly GCA_018248235.1). NCBI lineage: Eukaryota > Metazoa > Arthropoda > Insecta > Lepidoptera > Hesperiidae > Choaspes > Choaspes benjaminii. Next base: position 11,187 of record DWIE01000537.1, on the reverse strand, counting down.
TATATATTTTTTTAAACTAGCCTTAAAAGGCAAATTGTGTGAAGTATGTTAATTCAAGTAAACAAATGTATAATAATCAAATTGTTAATAATTTAGCTAGGGAAAAATTAACAGAACATACAAATTATTAAAACATTTTTATTACTTTTATTTCAAACATACTTTGATTAATATTTCATGCATTGAACATAATATTGTGGTACAGTTAAACTCAAAATTGTTAAGCACTTCTGTGTAGATCTAAAACCCTAAAATGTAAATATATTAAAAGTAAAAAATAAATGTTTACTTCTTTAAAAAGATTTTTTCCAGTGTGTGACCAGAGATTTTATCATATACAATATATTTCATTGCTTTGATAGCCAAGGGTAAATAACAGGATAGTCATGCTAATAGCCAGGATGAATAGGCCAGACTCATGTATTTTACCGAATTTAAAAGTTTAAGAGTTATATGAATGAGAATATTAATAAGATTACAAGTTGTAAGTCATATATTAATTAATAATTAATATTGTCTTTGTTTATTATATTATTTTATAAAACTATCAAGTAAATCTGTGACTTATTCTGATCCTAAAAAGTCATGTAACAATAATAAAATTCCCCTTCTTCATATACATCGCATATTACAAAATGAAAGCAATATTTTTTTAACCTGTAATAACTATAAATAAAATATTTGATTTTTATAAAGCAACAGAGAAGTATCTCACATGTATTAAATATATTATTTATAGGTTACATATATTGGTAAAGGCAGCATTAAATATCTTGAATATTTGCAATAGTTGATGGTAGAAGATACAATAACTATAAAAGCAACAGTAGTTCATGCTAGCATGAACAGGTCTCTGTAACTCCATGGAAATGCATGTATTTTATGTGAACTTGACAATTCTGCGACCTGAATGATTTTTCAGAGAAATAAAAAATGCGTATTGCTGCATCCCAGACACCAACTTTTATCAGTCTATGCCACAAGTATCATCATTTTTAATTTACAACACCTAATGGATTTTCTATGAAACAATTTGTGCACTATGTTAATGTAAATGTCAAGTTCTTTGGCATCATCTAAATAAATCGTTTAACATCTTAGAATATATAAAACTCCTGCAAGTTATTTTTGACACTGTATCATCTTCATCTAGTCCATGACGTGAGCTAATTTGGATATTCAATTAAGTCAATGTAGTGGCAAATCTATAGTTAGCATAAGGTGTTGTTTGAATCAAAAAGATTTCCATAGTTCTTGTGACTATTCTGTAACTATGCTTGGATAAAAGTTCACCTTAATAGTAACAAATTTTTTGGGAGCTGTAGTAATTTACCATTAGGAAAACTACATTATCAATCACTACTTTTTTACTAAAAAGCACTATAGTGAATGTTCTATTCACCACTACTTGTGCCCCTGATATATAGTTGGTATTTATTTTATTGATACCCTAATATTTATAATGAAATGTATAGTATGTGATATGAAATGAATAAATGCACATGAGAGAGTGTGACAACCCAGGTAATTAACATTAATATCAAATCAGACAATAAACACACCTTCAAGAATATGTACCTATATGGCCATTTAAAAACGAATATTTAAGCAAATTTTTAATCATCCTGTTTTATTAAAATATAACATGTCTGTAATGCAATTAAATGCTATAGCATCAATAAGACTTATTATCCCAATATGATTATAAATATCTTAGGATATTAAATGGACGGATCTTAGACATGATTTATTTACATTTTATTTTGTTCCGTGGCTAACAACAAAAACAGGCATTACATAAAAAAATTTAGGAATTCGCCCCTAGTTTCAGTTGAAGGGACAATTCAGCATTTCAGCTGTTTTATCAATAAACTAAGACAAATCCTGGTTTTGCCAAAAGCCTGCAATTGGCTATTGGAGCAAAAAAACTCAAGGGACAAATGAGATGTCAAATTTTCGACTGTAGATATATCGTTATAGTAATAGTGAAACATTGGGTTTTGACATATAAGAAAAATATAAAATGAATGAAACCAAAAGTTAAGTAACAGTTTTCATTCATTATCACCGTAAAGTTGGTTTTGCGCATTGGCTGTTTTTGCTCGCGCGTTTTGAAATATCACAAACTTACTGCAAGACGCATGGTTAATAGTCCTGTTAATTTCTATAACAATATAAATACTTAACTGTCTTTTATTTAATAATTGTGAAAAATGTATGTAACTGTTTGCATTAATTTATAAACAACGAAAGTAAATGGAATATGCGACAGCAGCAAAACAAATAATTTCAAATATTGTTCTATAATAATATTGATATTTTATTTTCATTCAACATACACTAACAGATCTGATTCTAAAATTTCGTTGTATTTAGTTTTGTAACAGTTAATAAAAATAACGTCCTTACCACTAATTTCGGTTGTGCGCTGTCGCGTACCATAGTTTTATTTCATGTTATGAACAGTGGCGGCCTAGAAGACAAGTGGACGTCGGCGCCAAATCAGCCTTGGAAGGCCTCATACATTTTCCAGTCAGAAGGGAGATGTTATGAGGTGACCTTTTGTTAAGCCACTCCGACACTCGTTGCCTTCAATACAACCATTACTAAAAATGTAGACAAAATGTTTTTTTCGAGGCCCCGGCCCCCACAGGTGCGCCATTGGTGGCGCCGCCACTGGTTATGAAGAAGCACATGGAGTTTCAGTCTACCCAATGGTGAGTAACTACTGTAGTTACCTCGACACATACGGTACTGTTCCTGAGGACATTGACCGAATGCCCTGTGTTCTTTATATCGCATCCTTACACCAAAACACAAGTAGTGCCAACACTACTGTTTCACGCCACAAATTAGTTTATTTTATTTTTAGTGCAAATTTAGAAAGTAAACCAATGTCGTGGGGTGTTATAACATAATTGTTAGCCAACGTGATAAACACTTAAGTACCTTATTAATTAAGCTCGTTGGTAGCAATATGACTATTGGTAATAATATGACCAAGCAATAACTAGACTCCTAAAATACATAATACTTAATTTTGCATCCCCGTCGTCAAGTAAAAATAGACGACAACACTTTCGAAAAACAAATGTGTAGTTAAAATTGAACCAACAATTTGATTTATAAATAAATCACATGAAATTTTATAATGGTTCGAACGCAATTGCAAATTAAATCACTCTAATGATACAGCAATTAATTGATAAACGGATTCTAGGTTATTAAGCTGTGTTCAAACTCGTATGTATAATGACACTCACATTATTAAAACTGTATTATATAATACGAAGATGCGGTGCAGTTGTAGCTTTTATAAACGTGAATTTAGTTTTGTGTCAGGCCAAATGCAAACAGTAATGCAAAAAATAATTAGCAAAGTAGATTGAAACGCTTGATTGTGATTGTATTTGCAAAAACGTTTTTACAATTAGTCTAATAATATTATAATACTATCTGGACATACTTTTAAGGCCATTTTGACGCGCAATTTGAAAAAGACATGTCAGCACCAAATTGGTCGAAACACGTTGAGAATATCGTTTCTAGCCCGTGTGTAATAATACATCAGTTCCGCGGGTGTAAGTAGACTACCGGCTATTTAGCTTGCTTTTCATCTTAGACATTTTAGAACTTCGTTTAATCAGTGTAGGCATTGGCGTAGATAGAGGATGGTCTGGTTATGTTTGCCCGCCTGAAGATGTCGATTCATATAAAATTGTAGGGTCCACCTTCAGCTACCTTCTTACATTAGAATGTTTCTGGAAAATGACTGTATACGCCATCGAGTTTGCCACTACACCGAGGCGGCCGTCAGTCGAGCCCCTGCTGCATGAGCGTGTGCAGGTCGCGGAAGGCGGCGCCGAGGCGGCCCTGCAGCGTCTGCCGCTTGAGCAGGAACGCGCGCACGTCGAGCAGCAGCCGGTGGATCTGCACGCACTTGGCGTACCGCTCCTCGCGCGGGATGTCCACGCCGAGAGTGCGCACCGGCGCGCTCACGTTGGCGCGGACCACGGAAGAGAAGTTCCGCACTATCAGACGTAAAGCGTTGCAGCCGCACTGCATGTATGATTCATATTTGCTTTGCAACAACTCGTAAATTTTCGGCAGCATTAATAAACATATATCTAGGTTCCATAGAGACGGTTTGTGAGCCATGACATTCAAAATGTCCAATATTACAGAGGTGTCTTCAAGTGCAATCACAGATTCGAGTGCAGTCTTTAAGTTTTTATTTATTCGTACAGAATGGAATATCTGCAGCGTGCGCTGGCGCGCGCACAGCACGGCCATCATGGAGTCGTGTCCGCGCATCATGACGCCCAGCACCTCCTGCTCGCTGGGCTCCGCGCCGCCGCCGCGGCTGCCGCGCGCGCGCGGTAAGAATTCATCTAAATCTAGCCCAACAGGCCTGTCAATCGCAAAGGGGACGAATTCTGGTTCTGGCTCAGTGTTAGCAGTTTCCACGCTACGTGACACGGTCACATTCTCCCGACCCACACTGTCAACTCGCCTTCTTGTGTTTTGACTAGATGTTCTAGTAAAGGACAGAGATCTGGGACCTAATGATGGAGGGCCCAATGATATTTCACTGTTACTTGGACGAAGGTTGTTAGTAGGTAAATCTGACGATGATTTAGTTTCTTTGTATGAATTGTGACGATTAAGCGTAGACGTTAGAGCGTTAGAAGCGAATTCGTTTGCAGATGTCTCCGTTGCTGTGAACGGGGCGTCATCTTTGTTGTCCACAATTCGGGAAAACAACTCGGCTTTCTTCTCGAGGACGGCGTAGTGCTCCTTGGAGGTGGGTATGCGCGAGTAGTGGTCGGCGCGCTGGCGCTGCGGCGGCGAGGGCTGCGGCGGCGGCCGCGCCGGCGGCTCCTGCGGCGGCCAGGGCTGCGGCGGCGGCCGCGCCGGGGGCTCCTGCGGCGGCCAGGGCTGCGCCGGCGGCCGCGCCGGCGGCTCCTGCAGCAGAAGCTCGCGCAGCGACGTGCTCGCCGCACACTCCAGCTTGGTTGACGACTCTTGTGCTGTCAGTGAATAATCTTCAGATGATAAACTTGTAGCTGGGGGTGGTGTTCGGTTTAATGCTCTAGAAGGTCGGAAAATTTCTGTGTAGTCATTAAAATTGGATATAACAGCACCTGAATCCTCATCTGCCTCTGTTCCTGATGTTGATTCTTCTGCAGTTTTTTCATCTAGTAGTGTTGGTTTATGCATTACTTCTTTGGGTGGTTTTTCTTTTGAAAAGCTTTTACGGACAGTATGTCCTTTTTGAAATGGTGAGAGGTCCCGTACAATAGGAGTTACAACAGGTGGGGGACCACCAAATGGATGCACCTTATTTAAGTCAACCACAGATAGGACTACATAAGTAGAATGAAATGATGCTGCTATAAGTTGTGTTTGAGCAACTGTCATGTCATGAATTTGCCCCCAGTGTCCTGGCACTGTGTCTAGCACTCTTGCCGGTTCCCAACCCACCACATGTAGCCCGTCATTCCCACAGCCCAGAAGGGTTGTCCCATCATCACTAAATGTCATATGCCTGATAGATGTATTGTCCTTTTCAAATTTAGAGACTAACTGGAATTTCTCCATGTCCCAGAAATTAACAGTTCTGTCTGCACCACAGCTGGCCAGCAAGAACTCATGGGGATGGAACTTCACACATGTAACAGCAGATGTGTGTTCCATAAACTCTTGCAGCACTTTACCTACTCGAACATCCCAAACTTTCACAAGACCATCTTCACAGGCAGATGCTATCCATTGTCCATCGGGGCTAAATTGGAGGCTATTAACAGCTAGACGATGACTGGAATATGTGACTATGCAGCCCCTTTTCCTTGTGTCCCATAGTTTAATATTGCTATCACAGGAACCTGTGGTCAAATAATCTCCATATGGATGGAAATCCATACACTTTATAGCTCCTTTATGCCCTGTGAAAGTTCTTAATAGCTTGGCTGCTTCTAAGTCCCATATTTTTAATGCACCAGTTTGTGAGCCCGCACATACTAAATCTTCAGAATGGCCAAAACAAACACACTCTACAGGAGTAGTGTGTCCACTCAGGCTCTGTAAATAAAATATCAACTAATACTTGATTATTTTGTCTAGTATTCCTTCTTTCTAGTCCTTATAGTAAATTGAGATAAAATCTATCCAGGTTCAGATAAAATATTCAGGTGATTTTCCACCACACCAATTTCTTCTGTGAAACAGTTCTTATAAGGGGTGTTTTAGTTTGAAAAGGGTGCCTGCATGAAATGCATTCAAGATGCGACCAACCTAGCTCTCAGGAGTAGCAAATGAACTTATGACCAACAAGAATTAAACAGAACAAGGATCTAGTTAGAGTTACTAATGGTTGTCATGGGCAGAAATGGTCACTTAACAACAGGTTAACTGCGTGCCCATTCTTATATTAATTATATATTTCACTTGTTCAGAATATGTAGTAAAAGATTTGGGAAATTAGACTACAGTTTGCAGTTTAGAATATAGTGATTATTTGTAAGTTAAAATGATTTATGGAATAAAATATTTGTATTTTTATCTTATATACTGAAATTGAAACCAATAAAGCAAATAACATTCTGGTCCTTTTCAGTTTTTCTATTACACTATCAATTAGTCCACAATATCTGAAAGCATACCATTAAACAACTTTGTCGTCCTATGGCCCAAAGATTTACTTTCTTATCGTCACCTCCAGTTGCCAATACTTGATTCGATTTGTGGCCCATGGCCAGACAGTTGACATTCGCCTTGTGGGCGACGAATTCCTCTGCAATGTCATATTTTAGGCTATATAAATAATACTTTGCATATAAAAATGTTAATAAACCATTAAATAGACAATAACGTACGTAATTTCCATGATCTTCGTATGGATTCCATTCCTTGTACGTATATTTTAACCTTATTAATGTTTACTTGCAATATATACTTTTATTCAAATGACAAAACATTTTACTACTTTCTAATTTGTATCACAAATAGTTCATAAAATTAATCAATAACAAAAGGTAAGAATGAGTTAAGTGGACATATTTTTTGTTGATTCTATTTTTTTAATACGACAGGACAAGATGACAACTTGTCAGATATCTAAATCAGAGAGAATGTACACTTATACAGATAATAAAGAATATTTATACTTAAATTAAAACTACGATGTTATTAATATTTAATAATCCATTTATATAGATTAGCTGAGTGATGTCACTCTTATTAGAGATTAATACTATGTTGCCGAAGGTGGTTGATGAATGAATGCAAACAAATAAGCAATCACATGCGCTTATATAAGGCTTGATGTTCACTAAGATTATTCAGTGTGATTAGTTTAAATGTTCAATAATTAAGACTATACAAGCTTAGACAACATTAGATTAATGCAAAATACTATGGAGAGACCATGGTACTAAATCTCTGGGTTTCGTGGTTCTGGTTCCTCTTAAGGTGCCAAGATGGCTAAGCCACTAGAGTCACTGCGATCAAGACATACCATGTGCGACAAAGATAACGATGAAATGATGACTTCACGACTTAAATTCACCAACAGTTTTCACAAATAAGACATTTTCGAAAATGTTAATGACTTGGACCTAAACAACTTGGAGTACATCGAACATTTTAGAATTTTGAAAATGTTGATTCTTCTTTTGCCTGTAACGCCATCTGGATTTTTCTTCGACAGTAAAGTCACTCTCTAATGCCATTCAAACCAATTTCTGCTGAGTTGCAAGGGCGTCGGCGACCTGTATGTACTTGAACTGTAAAAATGGCGACATGGGACCCATAGCTGGCAACAATGGTCAACTTATCAGTTGTCAACTGTCATTCAAACGACGGCCATTCGCTTTGCCGATACAAAAATGTTTATTTTTATCTTACTTTAAAACGAAATATATTAACCATGGCTTTAATAATAACACCCTTGCACAAAAGCTGTAACCAAGTTATACGAATTGTAAGGTCGCAATGTCGGTACTTAAATTATGTACAAGGACAAGCACCAGAGCCAAAAATTAGAGAATATTTTTATTATATAGATCATCAGGGAATGCTGTTTTTGGATGATTCTAAGATGAAGAATTTTACTTCATGTTTTAAAGAAAAAAAGTTTCTTGAGTTTTTTTTCAAAAGAATCAGATTAAATAGAACTGGCAGATATCAAGAAGATTTTCCTTTCATATCATTATGTGGCAGAGAGAGAAATTATGTAAGATGTGATGATGTTCCAATAGTTTACACTCATGTTATAGATAAGAAATTACCAGAAAAAGATATTTTAACTTTTGGTTACGCTGGTGAATTACTTAAGTCTGAATTTATGCCCAACAAAATATTTATGTCACCAAACACTGGCAGAGTGTACCATCCTGCTGATGATAAGTATGGTGGCATTGGTTTAGTTAGATCAAAACTATCTATAGAACTAAGTAAACATTTTAATTTTGCTAATGGAGAATCACATCCCCCTACACATTTTACATGGAAAGGAGAGAAATATGATTTAGATAATTTGTGGTTTTATAATAACATTCAAAAATATAATATCAAAATAAGAACAGAACCGGATTAATGTTTGAAATACACAATAAAATGCTTAAATAATCCATGACGTGTGATGTTCTGTGTAGTTTTAAATAGATTGTTATATTTTTTATACAAAAAATATTAATAATTAGTACACCAATTAAGACATATTTATTTTACAATTATACTTATCATAAGTTTAAAATTTGTTGTATTTTTAAAATAAAGCCTAATATTTAAAATTCTTGGTATCATTGTCACTCTCGGTATATAAATAATTATATATAAATATAGAAATCTATATAAATTATTTAGATTAATAATGAATAAAATTGAAACAATTTCTATAAGCTTTAGGTTTATTACTGTAATTGCTTTGACAAATAACATTAATTAAATTAATGTAACACAACTTTATTAGTTAAAGTAACTAGTTTTTATTTATAATGTCAAATTACATTTAGATATTTGTAGTTGTCCATAATAGACTTAATTTGATACTATGATTCTTGGGACACTCGCAATTCTATCACAGATGTGTTATTATGGCTAAATAATTTTTGTCAGTCAATAAGTATAGTTTGTGCTATATACTAACTATAAATAAATTATAATCATGTTGTTCCTTCCTTGGAAAAAGACTGGAATGATCCTGGGTGCACCCAAGAAATTCCATGTGAATTGTCATTATCTCCAGGGGTTTTAAGCATAATTTTCTTTGCCGTGTCATGTATGTTGGGGTCATATGGTTTGAACGTAATGTAGTGCTTGTCCTCAGTGGGAGGATCATCATATAAGTGTACCACACTGGACACTACACATTCCTTTATTTTCTCCAAGAATGTGTTTTTATTAGTTTTTAAGTTAACAGAAGCTTCCATGTTGGCCGGAACTTTCATATTTAAATTATGAAATATCCAGTGCAGATATTTCAGTACTTGCCATATGTGATTTTGCTTGCTGTCCCATTGAGGAAATACTTCATTTAAATTGAGTATGCCTGTATCAGCATTTACCGCTGGATGGTATATTTGTGTTGTGAATGTAACAACTGGAACTTTATCATCAGGAAAATTTTCAGGTAATGTCAGTGTGAACCTAAATACTCCACCCTCGTACATTCCTGTTCTTACAAATATGACACCGTACCATAAAAGTGAGTTTTCGTACGAAGGTATAACATATATCCCTTGCAAGTTCTCGGTTTGTAACATACGATATTCTGCCATAATAATGTACTCCTGATGGAATACTGAATACAAGTCCCTCATTTCGCTTTCATTACTTTTAGATTCTGCACTCATTTGTTGTTCAATTTAACAATGCTTTTAGAATATCAGAAGAAACTAACGCTATCATAAGCTTCAATTAGTTTATTTTAATCCCCAGTACTCCCTAGACTATTTGTCATTGACATATGTCAACTGTCATCAGTAATATTTTTTTCTTATGAAATGGCGTTTAGGCTCTTGGCCATTTTGACAATAACAAGGTTAAACAACAAGGTGCTTGCAGTGTTTGACGAGAAACTCCAAGTGCCAGCTCGCACAGATAGAAATTAACTGGTCTAGGGAGACCCAGTTCCCGCACCGCGCAAGTGTCTAAGTTGCGGTTACACTTAATTAGTCCACTATACAATCACTTATCTGCGTCCCAAGTATTGAGTCCAAATTCACAGGAAAACAATACAGCGTTCCGCTAATCACATTAGTTTTTATTATCGAAATCTATACAATTTATATTATGTATATATTTAATTTAACGCCAGTAGAGGCTCGCCACCTATTACATGGGGCCTAAACGTAACTGGCGAAACGTGGGTGATGTTCACCTCTACCTACAGCATCGGGTAAATACAGGCAATGAGTTATTTCCTTTATATACCTGTGTCAAGCTGATGTAGAATGTAACAAAATAAATATTATATTTCTATGTAAACAGTAACTAAGGCGTTTAAGTATATGAAAAGTGTTTAAAATGTTGAGCAATAAGCTAGTAAATAAAATCACTTCCTCTTCCGATTAGGTATAATTTGGTGCCTCTCTAAATTAATCCTCGCTCCTCGCCTCGCTTAATTTAATTATAAACCTACTCTTGGCTAAGCTTACTTATGGGGAAAGAAGGAGGGCGCTGCAGAGCCATCTCCAAATTCCAAGGTCAATGCTAGTTCAATTTCCAAAGTCCAGATAAGTTATCGTCATCAAATCAAAGTTAATGGTTAACACCCTAGACAAGACGGCTCAACGTGGACACTCAGGAATGCCCAGCGTCGACAACAGAGCGCCAAATGCTCAGCGCTGCAGTGCAGAATGACCTTTCACTGCCAACCGTGGTTCGCGCCATGGCGAGCAATGAAAGGGCATGGGAAGCTATTCGCTTCTTCTGCGAGACAGTGATGCTCTGGAAGCAAGAAGCCAAAATACAGCGGGGATCACAAATGACATTGGTTCACCACAGGCATATATGGCGTCGTAGAGCAGCGCATGATTGCCGGCTTCCACCACCACAGAGCCCAAACTACTGGCACTAGGACTGTGAAAATTTTCATGCCAGTTATACTTACATTGTAGGTGAGCACTAAAGAAGGATTTTTAGAAATTCATACCCTAAGGCGGTTAAAAGGTGGATGAAAGTTTG
>DWIE01000536.1:0-14428 GCA_018248235.1 Choaspes benjaminii | reverse complement strand
TTTTTTTTTTTTTTTTTTTTTTTTTTTTTTTTTTTTTTTTTTTTTTTTTTTTTTTTTTAAGATGTGCCATTGCTCACTCTTTATTACGCTTGTTAATTCAATATATAAAAACATAATATAAATTATCTTGTAAAATATCACCACTGATTGTTGCAACGGACCACTGCGAGCCGCGGGAGCTGCGGGAGCGGAACACAAACACTTTCAGCATCGATACCAGTAACTCAATGTCCTTTCGGGAAACCTTTTAGATCAGTACACAGATTCCTAATGCATTCACTTTTTTTATTACGATGAACAAATTACAATATATTATATTTCAACATAAGAAAATTGTATCTTATAAAAATATCTGATATGTTGAAAATTCGTTGGACATAACGTGCGCAACACGCGTCTCATAGATAATAAATACGCGAAATAAAGTTTAAATTATTATTGTGATCGTTATTCAAAGTAAATATTTGGGTTCAGTTGTACTTTTGGACTTAACAATAATTGTGTTAAAATGTGATTTCAGTTTCAGAGTTGAAAGCGTTTAAATTACTCCTGCAGTTGCACTGACTCCACGCTTTGCGAACTGTGATGCAACGAATTTGATATTCGCTGAATATCATTTACAAAATATTCGTATTCGGCGAATATCACATAAATTGTCGTAATAAAATATTTTTGTGTACAGTATCGTCGTCTTTAGTAGCATTAACAAATAATTAGGCTGGTGTTATACCTTGTTGATAGACTCAGTTCTGGTCAACTTGTTAGGTACCACTATTTTATATTGGTATTCAAAAAATTGTAATTCATTGCATCACCGTTTTAAATATCAACATCCGTTATATACTTTCCTAAAATCTCTCGAGCCGGTACATTACATATTACATCGGAGACATCGAAAGGAGAATGGGCCGGTAAAAATTAGGCCGCACACTCAATCTGCATTGTATGGGGTCGCTGTACGTACAGTGAATCGGTAACATTCGCTAAATTACATTTAATGGCTCGCAGTTATGGCTCAGAACTGGGGAACGTCGAAAACGAAACTGTAGCTTGAATTAAAAAAATAATAGACCGAGAGCCGCCATCGTTATTTAACGCTATCTCACCAAAAACGCGCGCTACATTTGCTGTTCTTTCTGGGGTTTTTTTCGACAATGGTTCAGTCGGTATGTACGAAAATTGGCAGTAAGTTTTAGAAAGCACATTCACAGACAGATATAAAAGTTAGGAATAAGCTTAATATACTGAGAATGAATTTGAGTAAGATCAAGAGAATGCGAGGACCGCAAGTGTAGCGCGCGAGGGGGAGGGGGGGGAGGAGGGTGGCGGCCTCGCGCTGGCGTACAATTTGTTATACCTACTACATCTAAGACTGCACTTATCTCTACGTAACTTAACACTATGTACATACAATCTTTATAGAAGCGATTTTAAAAAAGTCTTAGTACTTTTATCATATTAATTTGAAAATTTGTTAAATGTCTTTATCGTTAAATTCACTGAATCCACTCGCACCACATTTTTATAATGTTTTATTTTTTTCGTTTTCGTTTATAACACAACAAGAGTAACAGAATGTTTAGCCCTGCTAAATAATCTACAACATAAGTTACAACTAGGTACAACCGGCGGCCGCGCGCCCCGGCACCTCCACGTATTGCACACTCGGACGCACCTCGCGTTCATATCAATTGACATTTTTTTTTAAATGATAAAAACATTTCATAGTCTATTAAGGAATCACGTGTGGCGTGGGTGCTCGCGCGGCGGAGGAATAAAAATCCGTACAAAAGGGCGACCGCAGGCAGCCTCCGCCGCGCAGCCTCCGGCGCTTCTCAGTCGCAATTCGAGATCAAAAGCTGAGGCGAATTCCTTCATCACATTCGGTTCCGCACCGCGCGGTGAGATTTCACTCCTCGTCTAAATTTCTCCGTATTTCATATGCCTACTATTACATTGTTGGTTGGGATTGGTTGAGCCTGTAGGCCAAACAACGCTCTGTATCTTTATCAACCAAACAAAATTAGATTGACGAACGTGTATGATATGATTATACAATCATACACGTCGGATTGTGATCGTGTTCGTTTTAACGTGAGTTACTCTTAAAATATAACCGCAAACAATTTAGACCATACAGTGAAATCCACCACGTGTATGCAGCTAACATTTCGTCACCACTCAAGCCCCATGAAATATCAATACAACAATACAATTCTGTCAAAACGACTAAAAATAATAACTCGTTAATGGCCTCGTATAAAATACAATGTCCGTATAGTCTCGGCACCGGACTCTCCCGGTGGCGACGTCACCGTCGGGTCAGTGGCCGCCACGGAATACTCACAAACGGGTTCGTACAGCAACGGGCTTACTCTACAAGCTGTTCGTGATGTGTTCAGATGGTCACCATAACATAATATAACGAAGTTTTATGCCAATAAACTTGGAAAGAGAACGTTTATATGCACAAACAGAACAGTCAGTAGCTTTTTAAATCATAACACTTTGTTTCACCGTAATCGGGTCAATAGGATTGTCAGACGTACTGACAGACATTCGGATGTTATGGTGGCCTCCTAACACGTTCGAGTTAGATAAAGACGATTTGTTGCATTTACGAACGTGTATCAAGTATACTTTATATTAAAATTTAATAATATAAGCATTAGATTCAAAATTGCAACACTCGCAATCGTCATATCCGTTCATACAGTGGCTTAAAGACATTACAAAGTTCGAATGTTGACTACGATACACCACTGAATAGTGAACATAGAGTGGACACCAACGTTCTGACAGATGTCAAATGCGCTAGGGATGTCCACGTGCCGTATAATATGTCGATAAAACTGGAGAGCATCTCGCAAACAAACGAGCGAGACCGAAACGTAAATATTTTTCAGTTCATTAATGTTTAAGGACGTAGTCACGAACGTTGGTGTCCGGCTTAGTAGAAGATAAACCTCAGTGCTGTGCTGTACATAGAAGGTCATATACATAGTTCTCTAACTGATTACTCAGTCCGATTTACAGATCTTGTAACTCTGACGGCAATCCCCAATATCCTGATTCTTGAATATCGTCTTTACAGACATAATATACGGAACCACTTTTTGAGTTAATTATTATTCAATTATTACTCACATTAATTTGACAAAAAATTTCAAACATAGTTTTAACAAATCTTCAGATACTTCCCATGATATATACTTTTGTATGAAGTTTACAAATTGAAAAGCCTGGATGCAGAATATTGGGAAAGACCCTCAATCTAGTTCACAAGATGTCCGTGATTCATTAGGCCAGATGAAATGACGTCCTGGGATGTCATCGTCATGACGCCTGCTTTACTTATGTCGACTTCGCTTCAAATTTTACATTATATTCGTAAGAAATCCAGTGGAAATTTTTAAAGACAATTCAAATTCAACAATAACATTAAAAATTAAAAATTATTCAACAAATATCAATCCAATAACAAGTTAAGTGAATACTAATTACAAAATTTTGGACGACAGTGACATAAGTAAGTTATGTATCCAAATGTACTGGATATTTTTACAATTTTTACACATTTTTGACAATCCAAAAACGCTTCAATCAGAATCCAATACCATTCTACTTATTGTACCAAAAATGCTCAAAGTTCAGTGCGTGGTTTATGCTTTTTACACAATCGAAAATCGAATATTTTCAAAGAAGACAACTCCAAGGAAATAGGAAAATATCAACTGTATTATAATACGAGATTTCGAACGGCGTTAAGATATTGATCGCAAGCGTTTCTCTAGTCTACAGACGAATTACAGTTTCACAGATCAAACAAAAGTTTAACAAAATAATATCGACAATAATTTGGTAGTTTACTAAAACAATATTCAATTATAAAACATTAAATTACATTTAACATACACCGTACGTATGACGATGGCATCGTCCTAACAAAATGAGATCAGCTGGTTGCTGCGAGTCTACGTCGTATCTAACTGGACTATAGGTAGGTTACTGTTATTTAGATCCTAGGAAACAAATTGGATTATAAAAAACTGTATTCAAAACTGGTAAATACTCCAAAAAAACTACGTCCACTGTAACTGTAACGTGCCAGTGTCTATTGGGTCTTGCGTCGACTAATAACGTTGTTGGAAAGACACCGCAACACATGAAAATAAAATATCGATATGTTTCGCTGACCTCACTAGCTGCTACTGTAGCGGATGGTAGGGGCACTGAACATTATTTTGGTACATAGTACAGTGCGCGTTATGACTTGCATAGTATAAGTTTCACATGGTTCAAAAAGAAAACTACACTTACTTATTTTCACAGTCAGTAATGTTTAAATATCAAATGGAATTGCTTGCTCTAATACAACTTTAAGTTTGTTAACACACAAGGCTGTTGTATAGATAAGCCTTTACATCGAACTAGACAATTACATTAGAAGTCTAAGATATTTAATTCCCATATAAATTGTAAATTAGCAGCCATACACTAATGTACGTACAAAGCCACTATTTAGCTAAGATACACGCAACACCGAAAAATCGAATTAATAAATACGTTATCGATATTTTTGTTTCAACTCTAATTACGGCCGGATGTATCCAACCATAATACGATTACTGTGTCTTCTACGCGCATTATCTTAGATTATCGTGATGTTTAGTTCTAATTTACGATAATTAGCAACAAGGTAAAGTTAACACACAAAGTTATTAGTGGAATCAAGCCCTAGGACACAAGTGACACGCACCGTCTTAGATCTAGAAGCAAGTGACCTACACCGACCGATACGAACTGTATCTCACGCATGCGCGTCTCGCAATATTAAAGTATTTTAAGTTTGTACTTTGATCATTATTTGAGTGCAGGAAGGAACCGAACCGCCGGCTGCAGCGCGCGCGAGCGCCGGCCGCCGCACTCTGCGCATCACCAGCAGAAGACGGAGAGCTCGCCGCCGTGCGCGCCGCCCACCGCGCGCCACGAGCGCACGCCGCCGCCGCCCACCTTCAGCTGCTGCATCTTGTCGAAGTCGAGCGCGGGCCGGTGGCGGCGCGGCGGCGGCAGCGGCACGCGGCGGCGGCGCGGCGAGGCGGGCGCGCGGCCCGCGCACTGGCAGCCCTCGGCGCCGCCGCCCGCGCGCCGCGGCTTCAGCGCCTCCAGCGGCGGCGACGTGCGGAACCGCACGGGGGTCTCCACCTTGGTGTCGTCATCGTCGGAGGAGGGCGGCCGGGCGGCGACCTCCTCGTCGTAGGGCTGCGCGGGCCACCGGCGCTTCTCGGGCGCCGCGCGCGCCGGGGAGGAGGCCCCGCGGCGGCGGCCCTCCGCGCGCGCGCCCGCCGCCGAGCTGCCGCTGCCCGCCGGCCCGCCGTTGATCACCTCGAGTTCCTCCTCTGAGGAGTGGTGGTCGTAGAGGTGGTCCGGCTCGGGCGCGGGGTGCGGCGCGGGGTGCGGCGCGGGGTGCGGCGCGGGGGGCCGCGCGGGCGCCGGCGCGCACGCGCACGCCTCGCCGCCCATGCTGATATCGGTGACTTCGTTCCACTTCATGATGACGTCTGCACAGAAATCACCGGTGTCGGCGCGCTCCGCCTCGTCGTCAGACTCGGTGCCGGAGTCCCGCTCCTCCACCTTCTCGGAAACGTTCTCCTCATTCAACGAATGCGTTCGCAGCTTATGAGTCAGAAATTTGAGCATTATTGAGCCTCGGCTCGCCGGTCTCTCCACCGGAATCACTCGCGCCGCCGCCGGCCGCACGCCGACCCCGCGACCTCACGCTACCGTACACGACCCGACACGAAACTAGACGCCTTCACGCCTATGGCGAACGTTCTAAAAACATTTTAACTTTGAACCTCAATAACATATCCGCATATCACTTCCGCGAACGAACACCCGACCGCCTCCCTCGAACGCCGGACTACTACTAGTTTAGTTAGAGTAGCCTTGCGTACGACGCAGTCAGCTGAAGTGGGTACGGCTCATTAATACCGAAAGGGCCTATAAGCGATCGCGCTAAATACTGCTCGCCGAAGCGAGATTTGCTTCCCTGCATCGAGCCAGCAGTCGAGGGAGGTTTCCAAAATGATTTTTAGCTCAAAAACTAGCTCAAATATTGCGTAAAACGTTTTGAAGAGGCACTCGAAATGGACTCGCCCGGCAACCCATTGATGACAAAGAACCGGAACACGCTGAGATCGGACGCGATTGGACAAAACATTACAGAATAGGATCGAAATTGAATGCAATATCTGTCCTCCCGCTCTAGCGCGGCGCGGCGCGCTCGCGGCGAACAATCGGCGGCACGCTGCGAGACAGAGACAGCGATAGCGACACAGGTTCAGGTTATATAACAGCGAGTTGATAATATATCGCTGATAAAAAGTTGCGGATGTAAGCAAATAAGGATATGCCAAGCATTGATTTGTTTCCATTTTACACTTTAATTTATTCTTGTTTTATCTAATGTTTCGTTAGAAATTTTATTTGTAAATAAACAGCATAATAATAAAGTACTAACTTCATTGTACCTGCTTCATATATATATCAAAATAAGTTTTTGTTACCTTCTCTGTTTATTTCCTTTTGCGTTAGTATATCGTATAAAATGCAAACGATTATCCCATGAAATCTTTAAACCCGAATGCCCGTTTGTAACTCTTTAATTCTTTAAAAGGAATACTTCTTCGAACTCGATCCGATCCGTTAACGTCAGTAATTCGAATTCATTATATATTTAAAACTGAACCAATTATTATATGAAACTCAAGATACCAATATAATATGTATCTATTCAATTTTAAACGACCCAAAACATGTCTGTACTTAAATTGAAAACATTTTAAAAACGACATATAATATGTGTGTTTGGAAAAAGAAACACGTTCAGCACAAATGAACGTCAAATGGTCATGTCCATATGTTGCTGTCGTTCGCGTAATTTACATCGGGTGCCATAATGAAACGCGGCCATGCTGTTACCTGCGCGTCGCGTCCCGCTCGCACGCCCGGCGGCCGCGCGCCAGATTCAAATTTACTGAAGTTCAAAAGTTCGATTCCAAAGCCAAAGATTTGTGATAACAAATTTGGGAAAGAGAGTAAGCCTAGAAATTTTATTTGCTTTTGTAAATTCTAATTTCATCATTGTGTGCCTGTTTGTGATACACAAACTATTACACAGAAACCATTGCTCGAGGCAGATATTAGTTTTGACTAAAAATAATTAAATGTAGTGTGAGTATGAGTTGTTGTCCCCCATAGACGACATAGTAAACATACATTTCTACCAATCGTTTAACTCATTAAGGTAGACGACCCGTGCGAATTAAACGGTGACGATAATTTTTAATTTAGTTTGTTAAAGTTAATATTTTTTAAGTAATTGTAGTTAGTAATTAGTAACGGTATATATATGTGACCCGATAATTTCTTTAAATAAATTATAACTATATTATTATGAAATTAATGTTTTGTGCCTGGTAGCTATGTACTTATTTAATGTGAGGATCAATTGCAGTTTTCTGCTGCAAATTACTATTACGTTATGTGATAAAATTATAAAATAAATACTTGATGGTCAGTTTAAATCATTTTGGTGGATAGTGAGGGTAGATTGCAACACAAGAGAATATTGAAACGTATATTTTAACAAATATAAATGTTCACAACAATAAAATACAATTCCCACGTCAGAACGCGTTAAGCTCGTCCAGGTTAAGGCACAGCCGACCGCTGCGGTCGCGAGACAAACATAATCATCTCAACAGTTCTTGAAGTTCGGTTTAATACTAACTAAACCAAGTAACAGCCGCAAACTGAGACTCGAGTTCACCCGTCCACTGATTACATAAACGTACTACTAGAAGACAATACATCATATATTAAATTAGAGTTCTCGGAATGCGGTTGTTAATTCGTGACATTAATTGCTATGTATTTATTTAACTTTGACTTAGTCAGCACCCTTATGTTACCTTATTAGTTAAAAACTAGCTACAAAAAAAATGTAAAATTAAATTTCATCTATTGCGCGATAAGATTAGACCGAAAATGTTAGAAGCTTACGCCGATTTTGATTGTTTTGAAATTAACCGTTATTACGTTTAAAATGTACCTTAATGATATTTTCTACGAATTTTCTCATCTGACAGGGCACTTGCACCCTGCTGCCGGCGCCCATGCCACCACATTAACAATATATATTTGAGGCAAGGGCCAACAAAAATAAACCATGTCTAAGGCATAAAAACTAAAAATACATCAGTCAATCCACTACTTTTTATGTTACAACAGCACACTGACAGAACATAAAATTTTAATTCTTTAAAATTACAAACAATCTCAGTTACGTTACATTTAGGATTGGTTCATGATATTTTAATCATATTTTTACAGTATTTTATTTTTGACAATTGTCAATTTTGAGATCTTTATTTATATCTCGACGTTCTACATTAGTTCCCACCGGCAATACCTCCGTGTTTCGGCTGCTCGGTGACTTATATATATATATAAGTCACCGAGCAGCCGATCTATAACGCTAAAATGCTTATACATTAGTGCTAGCTTAAAACTATAACAACATCAAGTAAACATATATATAAAACAGATATATTTACACAAACAATAACATTTTTTGAACAATACGTGGAAAACAACAGTCAAGTAAATATATATAATATAAACAGGTTGCAATGTAACTAGCAACACAAATCAATATGAACACAATGCTCCGAATGACTAAATGCACTTACAATATGCCACAACGAGCAGCACGTTGGCGCGTCTGTTACTTAAGCTTGTGGTGCTGTTATCATTATTAATTGATATTTAGTTTAATTTTATACATTCGTTGATTCGAGCAGAATATCGAGAATCGAAACATCTCATGCTTGTGTATGAATCAACTTATTGGGTGGAATTGTTGTTGATCCGAGGAGCTGTGCGAGCTTCCCCCCGCAGGAACAAGTCTCACCCGCGCTCCTAGACTGTTCGTTCAGCGCGGGGTTTTCTCCCGCGAACGTGCAAAATGTGGAATTAGCTTCCTCCTGAGGTTTTCCCTGCGTGCTATGATATGGGGTCCTTCAAACGAGGTAATAGAGGAGATAAAATAAAGAGGGCAAACAGGCAGACAGCTCACGTGATGGTAAGCGATTACCGTCGCCTATGGACATTTGTAACACCGGGGGCGGCCTTGATGGACTCTTTTTACACCTTGTCTGAAGGACCCCATGTAATAGCACGCAGGGAAAACCTCGGGAGGAAGTTCATTCCGCAGCTTGCACGATCGCGGGAGAAAACTCCGCGCAAAGCGAACAGTCGAGGACCGCCAGGTGATATTTAGCATTATTATTTAGATCTATAAACTTGTTTACGGGTATTTTTTACGTTTATGAAGTAGCACACGGGCTTGCTGTCTACCTGCCGGTATGTAGCTATTGCAGCCCATGACGTCTGTAATCACAGATGCGGTGCTACTCTTGAAAACATAGATCGAACGCCTAAGTTATTTTATTTCTTGTTATTACACTCGCTAAGCGCGTTATACTATAAATCAATAACATGCAACCAATTTATATGAACAAAACATATGAA
The DNA here is from genome assembly GCA_018248235.1 of Choaspes benjaminii. NCBI lineage: Eukaryota > Metazoa > Arthropoda > Insecta > Lepidoptera > Hesperiidae > Choaspes > Choaspes benjaminii. Next base: position 4,831 of record DWIE01000536.1, on the reverse strand, counting down.
GGAACAATTAACAACTTCTTTTGTAAACTGTGCTGATGCTGTTACTGATATTCGCAACAACCCTAGTTTGCATTTAATGGCCAACGTTACGCGTATGCATTCACTGTGATGGCATGGAACAGTAATAAATATTCTACTTTATATACTACAAAGAAAACATACAATATGTAATTTCCAAAGAAAGCAGAAAACTTATTCTATTTACAATTCGGAAACACAACAAGGTTTCTATTTTAACTTTACTATCTAGCTACGTGCGAGATCAATTAGACAACAATATACATTATTAGCGCGAGTCAATATTATTCTTGCGTCGCTGGAAACCTACCTATTGTTTTTTTTTCTTCTTATGGAATGGCGTCTCGGCTCTTAGCCATTTTGCCAATAACAAGTTTAAATTTTGAAATAATAAAATCATAATATTAAAAACGTTTGTGATGCACATTTTAATATTGTTCTTGGAGCATTTGACGGGAAACTCCAAGTGCCAGCTCGCACGGATAGAAATCAACTAGGCTAGGAAGACCCAGTTTTCACACCGCGCAAGTCTCTCTGTTGCGGTTACACATAATTGGTCCACTACATAATCACTTAATATGATAATCATCACCACTAGTCACACTAAAGACAACGTAAACTAATTAAATAAATTAATAACACCAACACAACACCTTCCGAGTGCCAGGAAGATTCCCGCCAACACACTCTCTACCTATCGTTTGTGTATTAGTGAACTCCTCAAATATTTATACGGCCTACTTATTATTGTATAATGGGGTAATATCCAGTATGTCTAGATGACGAGGCGCCCTCAAGGAAATACTGCAGCCGTGACGTGGGATGCAGGTGCGGAGGCTGCGGCGGCCACTTGCCATCCGGGGGACTGCCATCTCGTGCGCTACTTACAAAAATAATCAAAATACCTATCGACATAATCCTTAACTAGCTTAACAAAATACATTCAGTTTGTCTTAAATAGCACCAAAGTGGAGGCAAAACGTTATTAAATGTTTTAAAAATATATTCCTCTACAAACAATTATTGTACATATAATATATTCACAATGTACAATCAGTATGGGCTTGTGTAAAATAATAAAAAAATCGATCACAATGAACTTTTAGAAGTTAATTTTCCATTTAAGACATCCTACACACCTTCAGTTTTGCCTGCGCGATTTAACTGTTCGCCGCACTTATTGTGATAGCAACCAGTTGATATAGGCTAGCAATTGATCTGTAAAATTTGTGTAACACGCCTCACACAGATACGCGCTTGTGTGATGTTGCCAAATAAATATTATAATGCAATTGGAAGGGAAATATTATTATTCAAAGTGTTTGTATGGATACGTCATAATCGATAGTCAGAGGTGGGGCAGAGCATGGTTGTCTACTAAATATCTTACATATTTAAAGGATAAATTTTATATACATATATATCAGGTATCAATATCAATATATATCTCAGGAAAGGCTCTAACAATTTTAGTAAAATTATGTTTTTTGACAGGGTTTTGCTTTTTAGTTTATATATATAAGTTTAACTTCTCAGAAAACGCGAATAACCGCGAAATTAAAAAAATAAAAGAAACGACTACCGCCATCTCTTGAATCTTCGAAGTACTAGCATTATTGCTATTGATTTTTCCGCTAAGATACGTAGAATTTGGGCGTCAGAATGAAAAAGCCGAGTGTAGCTATATAGCCAGATATCGGTTGTGGAAGAGCTGATAAGGGTTGGCGGGAGCAAGTAACTCTGCCGCCTGTTCGTTACATTTGGCTCTGAGTACCTTAGTATCTAAACAAAGATAAGTATTGTGATGTAATATGAGAACTTATTTGTTTAAAAGAAATATATATATAAACTTACCTATATAATATAATAATAATAATAATTAACAGCCAAAACCGTTATGATCTGATCGACTCATACTTATACAAGTTATTTGGATTGTGGTGGGGATGTGTGCGTATTGGCACAAACTACTTATTGACTTATATTATAACTTTTCTTACTTTATTGATATTTACAAGTAAATATATGTTATTAATATGAGAAACAATTACACTAGCAGTTAAAACAGAACAAGACACCCAAAGCTTTTACATTTGTTGCTTTTAAGTAAGTTACTTGTTATTTGATAGGGGTCGTATGTAAGTCCACAAGTAGGTCATATCCATTTAGTGATGTCAACTTTGTATAGATCTAATGATACGTTCTGTCTAATTGGAAAATTCAACCGTTTGGTTTGTGGGGTTAAGTGACTAATCTCATCGGGTCTGGGCACAGCGGTGGGCAGAAAGTTTACATTTTGTTTAACTTACAAAGATCACATTTAGCGTTACAATACAATAATTTACTGAATGGCTCAAAATATTGGACTCGCTCCAATACTTGAATACTCATATTTAATGTTGGGTACTAGCTGCAAACAATTTCACGCCTAGATATCGTAGCCCCGACTAGCGCTCAAGATTAGCGCTCAGGATCTTCGGTATTCCTTCGGGCTGACCGCAAGGCGGGCCGCGGGCGCACGGCTCGCGTCAGAAGAAGACGAGCTCCTCGGAGAGGTAGTCCGGGTTGGCGCGCACGTGCGCGTGCAGGTCGCGCACCGCGGCCGCCAGCGCCGCCAGCGCGCCGGCCGGCGGCGGGGGCGCGCGCGGCGCCAGCGCCGCCAGCAGCAGCGCGGCGGCGCCCGGCAGCTCGAAGCGCCGCAGCGGCGTCACCTCGGGGAACAGCTCCGCCTCCAGCTCCGCTATGCTGGCGAGGAAGTACTTGCGGTGCGCGCGCGGCGCGTGCGCGGTGCGCGCGGCGTCGTGCAGCAGGCGCAGCGCCAGCTGCAGCTGCGCGTCCGCGCCGCGCGGCCGCCGGTACTGCACGCGCCGGCCCAGCAGCGGCCGCTCCAGCGTGAGGCCGGCGGGCCCGGCGGCGGTCTCGGCGAGGTGCGCGGCGTACAGGCAGGCGGCGGCGCGCGTCTGCAGCAGCACGACGCGCACGTCGGCGCGCGCCAGCAGCTGGCGCACCCACTCCAGCGGCGCGCTGGCCGACTCGCGCAGCGTCGCGCGCGAGTGCAGGTCGTGCACCTGCCGCCAGCCCGCGCCTTACTCGTAGCCCAGTGGCGCGACGTCGCGGGTTCGATTCCCTCGCGGGTGGGAGCACATGAGTACCTTCGACTGGCTCGGTGCCACCGTCACACCTATTTGCGCCGTGAAACAGTAGCGTTTGCCCTCCTTGTGTTTCGGTGCGAGGGTGTGATAGCCAGCATACGCAGAAAGTGAGGCATTCGATCTATGTCCTCCAGGGTAGCACCGCATCTGTGATCACAGATGTCATGGCCTGCAGTAGCTACTTTCCAGGAGGTAGACTGCAAGCCTGTGTGCTACTTCGTAACATAATAAAACACTATTCTAAATACCGCACCATAATAACAATAATTTTAAAGATAATTAAATCTAGGTATTGCATAAACCTTTCTACTCATATTCCACGGAGTCGTTACGTGCTTCTGTGGAATTAGTGGATTAGGCCCTAGGGCCTAACTAGTTACTATCTCTCCATAGTGATAGTCTATTTATTATCTGAATTTATTTATCCATGTACAAAAATTCTACCAATATTACTTACTTTCAGAACATATCACGCTTGACCAAATATATTTTGTATCAAAAACCAGCAAGTTTTCCTGTTAAATTTATGGGTCTGCATTTCCTCATACAGTTCAATTTTAATATGTAAATATTTACATATTCTTTAGAACTAGATCTTAATAATTATTAATTATCTTTTCTTAGTATTATAATTTTATCTCTCTAATAGAAATAACATATCACTTTCCGTATGAATTTTATATACAATCATAAAGTGAATATTTTATCACTTAATAATAATTGATTAATTAATTATGCTACATAATAAACAAGTTTATTTTTTTCAACACAATATAACCCACATTTCGCTAATTTAGATCCACGTACCAGTGGGCGAGCTAAATACCCACAAAAAAATAACTTAAGTGTGTAATTGTGTATATCACTATTATATGCATATACATACATATATAAATAAATTTATGTTCGTTACTTTCGCTAAAATGAAAAATGACTTGACCAATTTTTAAATTGAGGAAAAAGTTCAAGTGATCTATATATGTTTAAACGACAGGACGACTTTCAGTGTATCATTTTTTTTATTGCACGCGAACGAAGTAGCGGGTAACACTTAGTTTTACATTCATTTTAGTGAATTAAAATTGCTGATTTATTATATAGTTCGAATATATTCCGATTGGCCCAGATGAGGCCACCGCCACATCTAAGTCTGCTGTGAAGCAGCTCTTATGAGGTGGGTTTTAGCTTGAACGATGGAATGGTTTGATTGTCGTGCCGCACGGAATATACTAGCCAACTAACTTAGCCCTCAGGAGGGGCAAAGTAAATGCGAGCTCGACCAGGACAATGGATCTGTTACGAGCCAAGTACGACTGACATAGGTTGCATTTAACGCTAAACGAATTGCAGGTTCAATTGCTTCTCTCATTTTACAATATAATGAGCTTGACTTACTGAAATTTGGACGGACACTTGTTAGTTTCTTGTATATACTATAAGGTTATCGAACGGCGACCGCGCCTCGAAAAAAAAGCGAGGGGCCCTCCGACAAGGTGGACTGATGACCTTAAGATGGCAGCCGGAAGCCGTTGGATTCAAAGGGCTCGAGACCGATCGGAGTGGCGTCAATTAGCGGAGATCTATGTCCAGCAGCGGACAGAGAGAGACCGATGGAAGGATGGCTGGGGGTTATACTATATTTAGGAAAGGAAGCGGGAGGG
>DWIE01000535.1:0-14447 GCA_018248235.1 Choaspes benjaminii | reverse complement strand
CATTTTCCCTAGAAACCATTTTCACATTGTGTATAACGAGAGCTACATCGAAATAAAATCGCGGCGTCAGTTAGTGTACGTCGAAAATCAATAGCGGCCAATATGTGCCTATCATTTTGACATCTAGAATTTCGTACGCTTATGGCAACAGGGTTATCCCTCGATATTCGCAGCGTGTAGCATGACGGGCCGGTTTTTGCGCGACACGTTACACCAGCCATTCATTATGACCCTCGCCGCTGTCCATGTTAACATTAATTACAGGATGGCTCTAACGAATGTCTGGTATGCAAGATTGTTCGATGTAATCACCCAAACTCAGGTTACAAACTATATTTTGTTACAACCCGTTGCCAGTACTGAACTGTCCATTTAATATTTAGTCTGTGTAACAGACTAGGAAAACATGTTTTGTTTCTGAAAATATATATTTACGCGAAGGTAAATAGCATTTTAGTAAGAGTGAAAGACGGTGAGTAGGGAAAGAAATGAAAGAGTGTCAGGGAGAGAAAAAGAGATTTGTGGTAAGATTTTATCGGTGATAGCTAATTTCATGCAAAATAAAAGTCGCCGCTAAAAGAAATAATTTGACATTCACCATAAATAAGTTGACAATATTTATTTCAAAAGTAAAATATTTTACCTTCGTGTATAAATGGTCATTCAGTTTTAAATTATTAAAATTTTGAAATCCGAGAAAATCAATGGGCATATATAGTCATACATGTAATACGTATCTTCAATAGTGTCATGTTACGTAGAAGGCTTATCTTCTACACTAAGCAACTGACACTAGGAATTATCCATGATCTCCTTCGAAAGGGATTATCGGTCTAGAGATTACATGTCAAACAACCTACATACATATCGGATACATGTTACGGCGACATTAGTAATTATAATGCAAAATATTTGCAAGATGGATGTTACCATGGCTTAAAGGGAGAATTGACAGCCTCCGCAGCGCAGACGGTAGCGGGTTCGATTCCCGCGACGATTTTTTCTAATTTGTTTCGTGTCTGGAGTAACCTTACGGCTTGTAGAACATGAATATGTTCGACTGGTCCGGTACCACCGTCACATCTATTTACGCCGTGAAATAGTAGTGTTCGCATTTTTGTCGCAATTTCCAAATAATTGGTTAATACTTGCTCACTAATTCGAAGCCGTACAAATCCTATCGGAAATCATCCAATGTTCATGGAAAAAATCAAATTAGTGGATTCCTAGATCCCAATGACAAATAGGTATTTTTCAAATTTCTACATGTTTATTGTCTGAAAAGCATTGAAATATAAATACATAAAACCATTTTCATTTACGTATAGCCCATATGCATGAGAGAGTTAAGCCAGGAATGTCGACATTCTAATCACTTTATAGTGCCGTAGATTCTACTTTATGCTAAAGTTTGGGAATAGTCATCGGCCACAGAGTTTGATATTTGGAACGTACTCGTACCTATATATTCGTATACTCCGGTTCTCCATAAATAAATGTGGTTGTGACGCCACAGATATTCCATATTTCAGCAGAGCGTAAAGCCTAGGCGTTTCGGATGAAGCTATATCTAACCTAGACATAATCCTTAATATGAATATTAGTCTCCCTCAAATATTTGTTACTTCCTTTTTTTGATTCAAATCACTGTAACAGGAGGCTACATTCCATATGTGTCAATATATTCATAGAGGATAACTAAGGTACTTAAATATACGAATATTGGACAACGTCATATCTTCATTTTACAAAAGCATTATTAATATTAATGAACACCAACTGACTACTAGGGTAAACAAATAATTCACGAAATAAATTCATGCCGTTATTCATGCGCCGAAATAAAGGAAATTATGAGGAAACATAGTCAATATATAGGCGGAGAGTAAAGTCGCGTTGCAGTACTAATCGCTTTATTGCACTTCAGAATCAAGGATCCAAACCACACAACGATCGTCGCCTGATTCCGCCGGTGTATATTTGTTTCTCTTACAAATAAGTCTCAACTCACTGATTTTAAAAATATTCTCAATAATATATATGCATTATATCAATCTTTAAACAGTAGAGTTCGCACTACTTGTGTTTCGGTGTAAGGGTGTGATAGCCAGCATACGCAGAACTCGACGCGTTTGATCTGTGTCCTCAAGAGTAGCACCACATCTGGGATTATAGATGTTATGGGCTGGAGTTGCTACTTACCAGCAGGTAGACTGCAAGCCCGTGTGCTATTTCATAACATTAAAAAAAATCTTTAAATATACTAGCCTGTATACAGAATATACAGAAAGCACCGATCACTACCACTTAGATGCGAACCATTCACATAGAAACGCGTGCGCCTAAATAAAGGCAATTATGGGGAAACGCAGTCAATATTTAGGCGGAGAGTAAAGCCACGTTTCCGACGTACTAATCACTTTATTGCGCTGGAGAATCAGGGATCGAGACCACACAAGCGGCCACGGCCTGATTACGCCGGTGTATAATTGCTGCTCTTAAAAATGATTCTCAATTGACAACCCGCCGATATCGAAAATGTTTTCATTAATTTGTGTGCATTGTGCCAATCCCATCATTTATCTGATTAATGTCGCTCTCTATTTGATACATTCTGAATTTAGATGTGTCATTTACTGTAATTAGTTGTTTATAATTAATACGTTCTTCTATATTGATTTTGTATTATGTTTTTATACTTGTGAACGTAAAATAAATCTAACAACTTAATATTAATTAACTTAATATATTCAAAAACATGTTACATTATTATTTTTGAAATTGTAATTATTAAATAAAAAATTTCAATAGAAAATATTTTTAATTACTCAAATAACCAAATACTTACCAAATGTCAAAATCCAAAAGCGTTTACGTCTGGAAAGTTATAATACAACATCGTTGCTGCTCCAAAGTATCACCTTAGGTTATTTAATTAATTAATTTTGTACGAGTTTCTACATCGTTATAACAAAACAGACTTTCGGAAGGGTGCTCACTCGCGCATTTATTTTCAATGTGAAGCAAGACCGCGGACGAGTACGCAAAATCTTAATCTTCTTTATGAGCGAGTGAAACGCAGTCATGCGAAGCGGCCCTAAAAACTTTATTACTTGGAAACTATTTCCACTACTCGCAAATTGAAATAATTCACCCTATCCGAGCGCATAACTTTAAAGTAACTTATGAACGGGCACAATGAGGCTTTACACAATACGATAATGTCGTTCGACGCACGCAGCAGGAAAGGGAAGCGCATAATGTGGACGTGGCATTAATTACAACTTCCGGTGACCATCGCTGTGTTATCGCGCATTCGCGGGTGGCTCTGCGGGCGATTTGTCATTGCCAAACTACATATTTTATCGCGTTTTGCGGTTGAATGATCTGTATTCACCTGGAATTAATTAGTAAAAATAATTTTCATGTTTAATTTTATATTAGTCAGTAGGCTTAAGCCACATAGGTATCATTTCTCATAGCGATGGCAACCCGATAACGGTAAACTACGTAGCAACGTCGAGTTACTTTTATATTTAAGGGAGTTATAGCTAGTGGAATACCCACTCGGCATCTTTAGCATTGCTTGTCCTATAGCAGTTACCTGAGACAGTTGGTTACATATCAAATTGGACTCACTTCAGCACGCATTGAAGTGAGCAACTAAACCATTTTCTTGTGTGCTGAAATTCTGTAAATTCAATAATTTAAAGAATATTTTTCGTTTATTCGAATTGAATTCTAATACACACATTCGATTCTAATGAACCTTTCGCGATATTGTGTTGTGCTCTCTCCTACGCTTTTTGAATGAATTGGAAGGAAGAAATATTAAATTACACTTAAACAAGCCGCAAATACCCGATTGACTGTTATGGTTTTATGAATTACTTTTTTTGAATGACATGGTAGGGTGTTAATTACGTAAGTATTTATTTCACTGCCATGAAGCACTTAAATAAAATTCGTAGATTGACCAAATATTGTGGTCGCTCCACGGATTACTTGATGTGCAAGTTTAAGAGATTCCATAACCAGTCAACAAGGCTTCAAGTTAAATTGTGTGCTTCAACTGTTGAATGGGGTTTCCATTCAGAACTAACTTTATACCTAGAGCACTGCAAACATTATTAAAATATAATTATCAATTAGCATGAACAAATAAATGTACGTATTCAAATATAACTATAGAATATTTATTACCCAATAACGCCGTCTCACTCACTACCACCTACAATAAAATTGGAAATTGACGGTTTTGCAACCGCCCATGCGTGCTTTTATCCGATATCTGGTATCGAAAACTTACTAGGGCTTCATTGGACGGAGTCAAAATACCTTTAAAATTGAAAGCCGTACCTTTCTAATCCGCATTTTGATATTTTTACGTTACGTTATAATAAAATTGCACACACAGAAAAACAAAAGTCTCACCTAACATTATATTGTTGTCTACCATTATTGTAAATGTAATATAATAGATATTTTGAGGATAAATAAAAAAATAACTCGTTTAAAATTATATCATCTCTGAACTTCCAATATATCGAACCAATATCAATAACAAACCGATGAAACTGATATCGTACTTAATAACAAGACATTGATACAAAATTTCATTAGGAAATCTTCCACGAACTTACGTTGTTTCGTTTATGGCAACGACAAAATCCGACCCAGAACTAACTTCATTTACAGTACGAATGAAGCAAAGATTATATTTTTCTCACAAAACACAGCAAAGGAAATAAGTCGAGGCTACGGGACGCAAACAAAAAAAATATGGCATTAGTCAAAGGCAAAACGTAATATTCGTTTTAGTCCTTAATAGAATTAGTAGGTAAAATATGCTTCGTTGTATAACAAGGTATTTATTTACTTTTTCCGCTTGCCAACTGTTGGAGATTAGCATAGCATTGTTACCTGAATAAATAGTTTGCTTTTTCAACAAAAACTTACTATTTCATTCGAAAACCTAAAACGTTACTACTACCTAATACTGTTAAACGGTATGAAACGAAAACCTACAATTATAACCCTGATGAAATAAACAATTTCTAATGAAACAATTATTATTATCTCGAATAAGACACACATTATAAACTTACATTCATAATTAAAGCTTACGCATTTGTTAATCCATACAACATAAATAGAAAGTGGATCATCCACAAATTCGGAATAAAAACAATAATCGATTTGCACTTTATCATTTTGAGATAACTTTTAATAAAAGGGTATTTTCATTATATCAGAAGAGAGCGAGACTCCTGTTTATGTGGCCGCGAGCGTATCTTTGATATCAAATTCTTTTAGAGCAGACCGCACGTAACCGCGCACCCCCACATTCACTCATATTTTAGATAACGTTCGACTGTTACTGAGCCTCGCTCTTGGAATGTGAATAAAAATACGAATATTTTACTGTTTCCAAGTATCGTGCGAAGATTTTGAAATCGTTTGTGCTTATAATATTTAAAATAAGAAAGTTTGACACGTTTTCGCGTGTATATAATAATATCTACTCATAAAATTAAACAAATAAATATTTACGCTTACTTATTTATCAAGTAATAAAACAAATATGTAGTAGGCAGTAGTAGTAGGTAAATATAGGTAAATAACAAAATTTTGGTAGTTTTCGTTATAGATCGTAAATTATTTTTAAGATTTTTTAAGCAGTATTTTATTTTTAAGCGTGTAATTATGTTGTCTTTAACAAATAATGTATCATCCATAATCATAGTGTAATTTCGACATTATAATGATGCGCAAGATTTTTTTTACCAACAAATTAAACCTTAAATGTAATTATGCTACACTAAATATTGCCATGTAGGTATGTCGTCGAGTGAGAATATAATATATCGACTTTTACAATATACCTACCGGCTCCATATATTCTCGTATGGATTCACATGCAAAAATCTGTTGCCCTCTGAAAGCTCGCAGCGCAACAATTAGATTTGGATTTTCCAATTACACTAGTGTGTAGGTTTACCTTATGGGTTAAAATTTATGTTGCAACTGCACTTTTACTGTTCACCATTTATTCAGGTCAGTAAATTTCAGGGCAAACAGGGTAGTAGTGGAAAAAATAGAAAAATAAAACAGATAGATGGTTTATTTATATCTGTTGCAGATCGATCGAAAGACTGGTTGTGTTGGCTAGTAGAAGATTGACTACGCGTGTAAGCAATACGATGGAAAGTTCGAGACTAGTGTCGAGAATGGAACGCGGCAGATGGCAGCACAGGGCAGTGACGCGCTGAGGCAAGATGGCGGCGGGCGCGCACACGCGAGGTGGTGGACCCCTCGCGCGCATTCTACTCTTAGCCATTTTACATGTTAATTTCATTGGTAAGCATAATTTATTTTTACATTATAAAATACAGTTTTTTTATTTTTCAGCTTATAATCTAAGTTACGCAATCATTATAAATTAATGACATAATTGCAAAACATGGCGATATATAATTCAGGCATTTATCGCTTCTTGGAAAGTTTCTAGGTATCATTTGAAAACCATTTCCTCCTAATATTTTAACATTGAAATTATCTGTCTGCTTACATCTATTACCATCAAACGTACCTATGTGAAGAAATGCGAGACCTTTTGTGTATATATGCCGAATCAATATTGTATATCGCTCATCTTATTTATTTTAAAGTGTTAATATATAGCAACTAGAAATTGATAGGAATACATTTGCTTAAAACGTTTGGGACACTGAACCTAAGAGGATTCTGTGTAATGTTAATAATAAAAATATCTAATTAGGAAATAGCTGTACACAGACCTCTCTACGAATCGCTTCATAGCTACAATTATATCTACAATCTGCTTAAATTACGTTCCTCAGATTATTCGTGAAGCTATTGTAATTTGCGAAGATGAATTTTGTTCATCACGTTTTAGACATTCACACGTTATGTTTGATGCTTGTTTTTATAAATAAATCGTGCTTATCATGAACTCAAACGTAACATGCGTTTCAAATAACAAAATAAAATTAGGATAGCCCGATAGTTCGAGAGGGAATTGGGTTAAGTATCTGTTTGGCTAGGACAAAGCGTGGGTTGTAGCTGAACACGACGCACATAGGCACACATTTACTGATACTGTTACCAAGCAAGCCGCTGCTAAATTCGGGATGAAAGAAAATAATACTCTTACAAAATTATTGAAACTACATATTAGTTTATATATACTTAAACTAATTAACCTCCATAATCGCAAATGCCTAGGCACGCATATTGTATGATTTTAAGGGTGTCGTATAACTAATTTTATGATTACGTATATTATTATTGGTAATATAATATTGTGCGAAATAATAGTAATGCAGTCAGCCCAAGTTAACCCGGGTTAGTAGCACCACCACATCTATCAACTGTAAAGATACTTTTTCCAGTTGTGTTTCAGTTAATCGCACTATCAGAATATGTGAAGCGGCCATATTATACCTCAAGAGTAGTTGTGTTTAAACCGGTTACGGGTGTCATGGACTGCAGTGGTCACCTGGTGCATGCATATGAATGCATCCCAGTTTGCTATACTTATTTCTTTAAAAACACCATTTCACAAATAACTGAGTTTTATATATTTTGCAATAGCAACAGAGCACAAATTTATAGAACTAAGCTTTTAACTTTTATACATATCTAGACTTTTAACAACTTACACCAAACAGATAGAGAGCTTATTTTTGGCCGCTTCCAGATTTGCAGGCTTGAAAATTTCTTAGCATTTCCCAGAATTGGGACGTCCCGTTTTAAACGGGTCACCTGGCAACACCGTTTACGACATTCGTGCGGTCCATGTCCAGAGTTTTGCAGTCGGTTTCATTTAACAAAGTGCAAGCTTTCACAGCGTTTGCGTGAAATTCTACTTTACGACAATACACGACTCGTTTACACGCTTATAAAAAGTTTTTTTCACAAAAAGTATACACGCCCGCTGATATTATAACGCGGGTACCGTTTTTACATCATATAGCACTGTGCTACGCAAATGTGGTTCCATTTTACTCAGAAACTTTGTTTTAATAAAATAGACTCAACTGTGAGATAAATGTACTTTAAACTAACTTCTCGTAAAAATTACATAATTGTCATACATATTTTAGTAAATTGTTATAAGAAGTTTAGTAAAAACATAAGGCACTACAATAATAACTAAAAGGACAGCTATTAGTGCTTTTACGCACTGTTGAATAGTTATCGACAACTTTTTTGACAGAACGTGTATCTTTCATGAGTTAAATAAACGATGACGCATTACTACGCACGTAGAGCTCGGTCGACCGAACAACTCGAAGAGTCGCCCCACAGTGTTGTCGCCAAAGCGACTCAGCTAGTCGCCGCGATCGCTCGAAACGCAAATGTACAAGCAACACAATTTGAACACATTCATTCGGCTTGGTCTTCCAACCTAGTTGCTGATGTTTTGGTCGTCGGAAGCTCGAGTCGCCGACGACTTATCATCCATGTATAACACAGTTCATAAATTCAGTAATCAAGTAACGTTAAATATATGAATATAAAAATAGATAACATTTAAATTTTTTTTATTATATGTTATATCTGACATATTATAGTATATTTACAGAGACTATAACTTAGAAATCTGTAACTATAGACAAAATTCCTCCTATATATAGTATCGACTTAATAAATAAACGAACTAAGTAGTTATGGTGAACTACATCCTAATACCAAAACATAATAAGTGAATTAAATATTTTCTAAATTGTTACACAATTACATAAATATTGTTCATTTAAAATGTTTCGTATTATACACAAGTAGCATTATTTGGGATATTGTCGGTATTGCAATAAATTTGTGGAAAATAAAAAAGTATACATTATACATACTCCACAATGAGTCCAAAGAGACATTTGCAAATGGATTTTTTGTAGTCACTTTTGAAGCAATTCATTCGACGATGATAAAATATAAAAGGCCCGTAGAGTAACGCGGATAAACCCTTTCAGTACTCAAAGCGCTGTCTGTTCGAAATCCTCATTGAAAAACGGTCCACGGGTCGAAAAGTCAGAGCGTTCCACAAAACACGCATGATGTCCTCTATATAACAAGAAGTTCAAATGCATCGCACGTAAAAAAATATTTGTACAATACCTCTAAAACATCGACAATAGCTCCTGTCAATAAAGTCCAATTTTAAAACACACTTCAAGTTATGTTAAGGTCTAAAGTAATATTGTTAATTTTACAATCTTAAGTTAAACAGATACGGAGAACACCGAAAACAACGCAGAGATATTCAGCAAAATCCACTCCATCGTTCCGCAAACCTAGCTCAGCAGAGCGTATCTAGGCACCGCGAACGGTGGAATTAAATTAATCTCGTTGTAAAATTTTCACTTGCCACCTTATCTCGCGTCGTATTGTCGTTTTATTGTGCCTACCCTGAAACCATTAGCGAAAATGTCACAGCGTCGGCATTGTAATCGCGCTCGCGGCCAGCCCGCACAATGATGCCCGTTCGACCCCGCCCGTGCACGCCGCCCTTACCTTTACTCCACGATACAAATTTCACTTCTATTATAAACGGGGACGCGCTCTCGTATTATTTTACGAATAAATTATAGCTTTCAACTCCATATCTATTCGAATTCTAGCAGAGTAGGTTGCGAAATGTACTAAAAGCCAACCTCGCGAATACATGAATGAGTAAACAAACACTTTTACGATTTCGTCGTCTAAGTTACATCCCTGGAATTCTTCGTATGCGAGTTAGCAAATCTCACGCGTCCGCGTAGATTCTCCTCACGTTGCGAGCGAGTGGCCGACAAAGGAAAAAGGGCTTGCATACCTTATTACAACCTTTTTGCAAATCCCCGCTTATTTGAGACACGACACTTGTGTAATTTAAATTGTCAAGCAAGTACCTGTACGATGTGGTAACTAATACAAATGTAATTTTCAAACCTGAATATTATATTTTATAATGAAATAGAGTTTTGAAACCACAAAATATTTGTTTAGTGATCATTCTATATTTTTAAATGAAAAATAGTTTGTTTTCCAATATATTTTTAAGTCATTAAGTACGCAAGCTAATATAAATATAGACATAAAACATTAAGTCACCCTCAAGAGCGTAAATATTACGCCTAAAGCTTCTTACTTATTTTTCTTGCATATTTTTCTGCGTCTGAATGTCACTGCGGCTTTCCTTGCAATTAATCAGGAAGTCAATGAGCCGTTTTGTTTGGACATATCTGATGAACAATCCTTCCCTAGTGACTTCCCAAGAGTATTAAGAAGCGTAATCGAAAGCTACTTTAGTCCAATAAATATCGACATTTCTGAACACAGAACTATATTCAAAAATGTTTAGTTCATTGAACTCATAAACTACTCTCAAACAAGGAAGTAGAAGGAAGAACAATGCTTGTATTTATTGCCGTTATCTTATTTGCATGCAATTCAGTGTATTGCTGCCCCCGCTGTACACCATGACTCGTATTGCCTTCCGACTTGTTTATAGAATATTTACTCATAAACATGCAGATTGCGGGTGGGACGCGTTTTATGTAAAAAAGAGGAAAGGGGAGCTATTTTATTTATTACCCTCTTGACTTGGTAGCACGTCAGAGTGAGAGATTGCTTCCAGTGCATACCAGAATTAAGCCGATAAAGCCCGTAGCATATTTCATGCAATTTTGTTTTGGTGTGGACTTGGGAGTACTATTCACAAAATACTTGACACTTATGCCACGTAGCTGAAAGTATATTTTCCATAACAAATATAAGAGAATGAATCAATGACTAATATAATAAGTTGTTACTTGTTTGATGGATGCAGGTAACATCATTTTTCTTCCTATGCAACAATGTTATTTTATTTATGGCAACTATCGTGACTTAAAACATAGGTTTTATTGTAGAGACGGCATTATTATCAAACAATGCAAAGAGTAATCCTGTACCACTGCGTGATTTATTTTAAAAACAGAAGCTTAAAGGAGCTTTTCCAGTAAAGCAATATTATGTGCGAGTATTTTCTTAACTTTGGACGTTCCATTTTAGATAGCTTAAGACGAGCATGTATTGGTTCTCCTAAATTTATTTTCTTGATTTTAAATGGTTTTAATATACTTTATTTATTTATCCAATATAATATAATACGAGTTTATAAAACCATGTTATTTTCTTTTAATAATATTGAAACAACTGAAACATAAATTATCAAACAAATACATTTAAAATGAAACGTTGTAAATGTATCTATCTAGTCTATTTATTTTTATGTTAATCCCTGGAATGTCTGGAATTGGGTTTCGGAGCATAAAAATATTGCTTTGATCTGCATTCGTATATCTATTTCCAGAATTCAATATTCAATCATATTCACCGATGCACATTTTTGGTTTGCATCCATTTTCGTAAGAGAGCAATTATACTACTGTAGATTGTCAGTAATGTCCAAGTCTTACGGGGGATAGAACGTACATGTTAGTGTGGGTAGTTATCACCGCCACACCTAGGTGAGTTATAAAGTACTACTTTTCACATTACTTGCGCTTCCGTTTAAAGATTGGGCGATCGATCATTGTCCTCAGGACACACATCTGTGGCCACAATCTGTGATTACAGATACCATCAGACGGACTGGTCGTCTTCGGAACAAAAACAAGTAATACAATACCATAATGTCGAATACATTCTGGCCCAGATGCGTTCCCTGGAGTTGAAAAGGATACGGATGAGCAAATTGTCAGAAATCTTGGAAATACTATTTAGTAAGCTTTCACCCAAACAAAAAAGGAGGCGCTGATTCTCGAGGCATATAGGAGTGGTCGAGGATCACGCACTCTAACCATTGATGAAGCCCAGGAATCAACAGGGCAACAGTGATTCGTCAGAGCTTCAGTAACTAAATTTCAACTGCACAGCAGCCTTTCTTATGCAGTTGTGGCGGTGTCGCGTCACACCATCAACTGCGCTTACTACACCTACGTCAGCGACTTCGTCACCTTCTATTTCATCAGGAGGATGACAAGCGCCACGTATGATAAAATCAATAGACTATAATGTGGCGACACGCTGCAGTAATTCAGCCGCTTCTGAAATCTTGGTTGATGCAAGAAGGAACACGGGGTCGAATAACGCCCCAACTAGCACATCTTCCACACTTTGTTAAGCTGGCGGTTCTTCATTTGGTTATAAATGTAATTGTATTGGTAGCATGTGTTGGAATTATGATAGTGTGACTAGTAGGTGTATATATAATAAAAGATTTATAATTAAAATAAACTATAACCATAACTATAATTATAACAGATATCTCGTATATGGATACGTGGAATAGAAACTCGTTGTTGGTTAGTCTCTTTTATGAAAACTGGAGTAGCAAAAGGGCATGCAGTTCATGTGAAATTAAATGACTATTACAGTACAGTACCATAACAACCGTAACTGATCAATACACACCTATCGATCTGTTCGAAGTCGTTCACAAGTGCGTTGCTACTCTTGAGGGCTGAGTTGGTCGCATTATTTATCCTGTGCGTGCCGGCTACCACATCCTTCAAGCTGAAACAGAATTCATAAGAGATGTTTCACAGCAGAAATAGGTGTGGTGGAAGTACTCACCCGGGCGAACCTGAACATGTTCTACCACCGATAAATATTAGTCAGTCTCAAATGTTATATTAATAATATATGCTCCACATATACACCTGCGATTAAACATGTTGACCTAACATTATTATTTATATTATATCATAATTCATTGTATATAATATGACAACGATAATAATGTCGTGTTATTGACGTGGTCGGATTTAATGCACAGAAACATTGGGTTAATTAATTTAAGGGATTTTAAATTGAGTTTTTGTTTCAATTCTTGTTTTGTGTTACTGGCAGTTGTGGCGATAGCAGATTGCGTTCAAAGGCTTTGAATACCAAACGTACAGAAAGTACTGTGGCTCGTGTAAATAAAGTGTAAAAAGAAAGGTTTTCATCAAAAAGTGAATGAACTTTAGGTCTACAATTACGATAAATTTACAATTTTACAGTGGAAACGGAATTTTACTACTCAATACTTAGTAACAACTCGTTGTCAAATTGCATTTTAAAAGTAACAAAAAAAAAGTATTATATTATTGCGACATATAATAACGGGTTCTTTATTGAGTATTTTTATTAATGAGGCCATTCCAAGCGCGTCTCATTTTTTATTCACATTATGTATATCACACTTTTTATCCATTGTTTTAAATTTATTTGTTTTTCACTCGAAGCTTGTGTATTCCGAAACACTTTACAAGAATATAAAAGCTTTTAAAATTCCAAGCACTATAACTTGTTCCGTAACAACTCGTCGGCAAAGTCAGAAGTTACACAAATAATCTGTAAAATAGTTCTGCGCCTCGACGCCTCATAACAACATACTTCGCGTCAGGCGGTTGCGTTTAATGCTTTATTTCCCTGTAAACTCACTAAGAAATCTATTAAAGCCAGCTTTCTTTACATTCTTAGATGGTTTCTCGCTGTTTTATTACAGCAGTGTTGGTTAGTAACGTACATAATAACATTATAGAAGAGATTTATTTTTAATTTACATATATTTATAATTCATAATTTGGCATTTTATCATTATCATGCCCACACTTTATCAGAACTGTTCCTTTTATTACTAAGCTTGCTTTTGATTGGTGCTCACCAGAAGTCATCTTAAAGATAGCATCAACAAATCAGATTCTGCGTTGTGATTCGAACATTGCCTGACACGTTACGGATGAGGCTGGGTAATTAAAAACGTGACCGTCGTCACTTGTCCTCCGAGTAGCCATAAGGGTTTTATCTACTTCGTAGCACTCGTAGCACCCGCTACGAGCTTTGTTTATTAGAAACAAACTTTTACGTTTACTCTTCAATTTCGGACAGTTTATGCGCATATTTTTATTCGTCCTATTACTTTTACAGCTCTAATAAACAGCGAAATGTGACAAGAGAGTTTATGCGTGCTGAAATTGTTATGGGGGACTTGATCACGGCTAAGAAAATAAATCGGGTTAACATACTTTTCATAGTTTAATCATTAAAATTTTCAAACATAAAAACATCATTCACGCCTGCATTTACCGGAAGGTCTAAACAAAGGTGAACATCACCCACGAGTCGCAAGTTATATTTAAGTCCAATGTAATAGCTGGCGAGCCTATTGCTATTTACCAAACAGATTTTCCAAACTCCGAGCTACTTAATAAGATTTCTGTAGTTATAAAAACCCAATAGCATTTTTCCCGACCCAGATATTGAACCTAGGACCGCGCGCTCGGCAGTCGCGCTTGCAACGACAGAACCAACAAGGCAATTTATTTTCTGAACTAAAAATAATAACAAACGCGTGGCCTTGAATTTTCATTATATACTCTCTAAAAATATGATATCGAAAAAGGCACATT
>DWIE01000534.1:0-14448 GCA_018248235.1 Choaspes benjaminii | reverse complement strand
TTGTCTTCCATGGTCGCTCCAACAGTTTTTTGTTCGTTTTCTTTTAAAATTTCTGTCTGCTCATTATTCTTTACCCCCATAACTCTGTATAAAATATTATTAATATCTATTTATTTTCAAAAAAGCTATCATATCTTAAAAAAGTGTTTCCTTTAAAATCGACTTTTAAAAAGTCAAGAATATCATAATTTCACCTGTAACATGTCCTATTGTATTATTTTTTTTATTTTGATTAGCTCCACCATATATTTAATAGAAAGCATTGCAGATTTTTTCCGCTCTCTTTTTAAAGTGGCAACTCATTAATCACCATTTCGATTGACCTCTCTTTAGTACTATCAAACTTTTCCAAAGAGTTTCTTAAAATTTTTTTTTATTCGGATTAGATTTGAAACTAGAGGAAGACTGTGTTCCACTTTTCTTTTAAATTTTTTCTTCATCTAAAACAAGGTAGCCTTTACAAGATATTTTGTGAATCTCTAGATTTGTGCCATCCTTATTAAAGCCGAGGTTATACATATGGTTTTTTTCATAAGAATATTTGATCCTCTTTAGCTTTATATGTTTGAAAATTTGCTTCTATTTTAAGGATAAAAAAATTATGTTAACTTTTTTCGACGAGTTTAGGGCGATTCAATTTTAAAAAATAATTTGAAAGCAATAAAAAATTATCAAAACTAAGACTAAAATAAAACATTTAATAAAAATTTACTTATTTACTTTTTTCACTCTAGATTGATACAAAATTTTTTCTTAATTTTTTTTATTTAAATTTTATACAATTATTAAATAAAATTTGTATAATCTCCATTTTTAGATTGAAAAACTATAATTTTAGTTTTATAGTTTTAAATTTGTTTTTAAAGTCTTTTGCTAAAACGACTTTCTCTATAATTCCAAATGAGCATATGGAATTGTGGACTAAAGAATGCCTGTCCTTCCTATATAAATATTTAAATCAATTAAATGTGTATGTTTTTGTCCATTTTTTCTACCAAAGGCACTTATAACAAAATCACTAAATAAAAAACTCAAATCTTCACTAGAACTTCTAAAACAATTATTTTTAACAGTATTATATCCAGGTATATTAAGAAAAAGTCTAAAAGGTGTTTTTTTAGTAGACGAATGTTTGGCACAGTTATATTTATAAATTATTTCATCTAAGTGCTCTATCCAATTTTTTTCGTTTGTTTAAATTAGATTCTTTTTCAAAAATGTATTTTTGTAAATACCTTGTCAATGTATGATTGAACTTTTACACCTGTTCTTGAGACTGTAGGTGACGTGGCCTTGAATTGACCAACACGAACTTAAATTCTTCTGCCAATGCCTCCATGTTAGCATTTTTAAATTACTTGCCGTTGTCGGACTGAAGCATACTTGGCGGTCCAGTATGCTTTAAAAATAGCTCTTTCAGTTTAGATGCTACTTTTAACCCTGATTTGTTTTTAAAGGTACAGCCCAGGCGAATTTACAAAACATCCAAAATTCATGAAAATCCCTGATTTATAGATTTGTACTTAGACTTGTCTTAGATTAATCATAGTATTGTCAGTTAACATTTTATTTTGAATTATAGGGGTAAATATTTAAATAAATCAATATTACCGAAGGGTCCATACCACACATAGGTCTTTCCATTAGCCTAGTTTCCGTAATATGATTTGCTTTTCTTTTGTTTTAAGAAGCTGTATATGGCTATACACTATGCACTCTGTAACGATTTTCCGTATCAATGAACGGGAAAACGAAACTATCTTCTATTACAGGCTTCCTCTAACCTGTTCATTCCATAATGGTTGGACATGTGTATGCCTTACACTCCACTTCAATTGCATTATGCTGTGTTTCGTTAATAACACGTTTATATAAAATTTTAGTTGATTTGATATAAACCAGTTCGTCTATCAGAATAAAAATTTCAGACTTCCTTTAAGTCTTTTCTTGGCGTGTTTATCTAATTTTATCTCATCTACACTTTCCGTCAAAAATAAAACCAAGTATCTGTATTCATTTTTGTCTTTGACTGCAAAAACCATGGATAAGCATTTAAAAAATTTCAAAACGTAAAATCGTGGTTTCAGAACATATAAATTAGTTGATGAAATAATATGAATTTATGGTATAATTGTCATGTATTCAGCCTACATTTCAACCATGCCGGATTCGAGCCCAGTTAGGAGGATTTTATTTTGGATATCTAAGATAAAATATAAATGTTTTAGAAGAAAAAACATTGTGTTTATAAATGAACCATGCGAGAGATGGTTTGACCCGCACGCCCCACTAAATACTAGTTATCCAACACTATTATTTGAAAAACGCTTGTAGCCTATAAATGAACCACCTGTCAACTTTACCGTCGATGTTAGGTTTTTTTTTGAAGACCAGTAGAAGGCTAACGCAACAGAAATCTTGATATCTGGTTACAAAGGATTAAAATTGCTTTAATTAAAAATTTTATGCATTTAATTCCATCATCTAATGGTATTAAATATTTTTTCGTTTTTTTACAACCTGATTGCTATATTTTTTTTGTTAATAAAGGTTTTCAGTTACAAAAGCATAGACACTTTATTATAATTATGGAAATTTTCCACAGTCATACTCACAACGCTCTTTCATTAAAATCCTGTGACTTTGAAACAATCTTTCTTAGAGAGGTTTTACAAGTATTAGAATGTTTTTTATTACCTTATTAATCGATCGCGTTATTAATTTTGGCCATCTCGACATTTTTATATCTGTTATATCTTCCAAGTCCTTATACAGTATGTAACATTTGTTGTGCATATTTTTTACCCCATGTATTAAGCGTTTGTAATAGAAGTTAAAGGATTATTAACAACTAAAAAAAAGAAAAGTAATTATATTTTCGTTTTTGTTTTATAGCTGTCATAAGTCGTTAATCTAGTCAAAAAAAATTTTGTAACATAATGTGCATATTTTTTTAACAAGATTACTATTTTGACCTATTTGAAACAAGATATATAATAAAATATGCTTTAAACTTGCTATGTGCTGTTTAAAATTTGTTTTAATGTTGTCTAAAAAAAAGTTTTTTTTAATTGATTTATGGTGCTAGGGCTTGTATTTGGTGTCTAATTTTAAGTGAGTAGTACCCTTTAAAAAAAATAAAGAAAAAATAAACAATTTTGTATAAAATTTATTGTTATATATCCTTATTAATTTTCCCTCATTATGGAAAATAAATACATTTATTATTATTTGTTATTTATTTGTTTAAAAAAAAACCCTATTATGCCAAGTGGTTATATTATTTTTAAAAAAGAAGAGTTAAAATTTTTTAAAAAGCTGTATTGTAGGCATCTGAATCACGTGAAATTAAATTTCTTCTCCTCCAAACATACTCTTCTATATAGGCCGGCATTGCAAAACCAGGCATTCCTTACCTTGTTTTTATGTCAGATTTAAAATGAGACCACTCACATTCAATTAAATTCGTGTGGTCGCCATCTGAATTTTTGGTGCGTGGGAGTTTTGAGGCCATTTTGGAAAAATAAGGCCATTTTAAAAATTTTTAAGACCCCCCCCTTAAAATGGTCAGAAATTCAAGAAAATATATCGTCGAAGATGAATTACTGTATTCTACAGCGGAAATAAATGCATTAAGTTTTAATGAAATGTTTATTATACAGATATTTGAAGAACAAGAGTCACAGATAACCTTTTTGGCTAAGATGAGGTTAATCCAAAATGAAATGAGTTGTGACAAGTGTTTAAGTGGTGTTGGAATGTCACTTATAAATAAAAAAGAAAAATGTGACGGATTTGTGTGGATTTGTACATTCGGCTGTTCCTCTTCAAAATCTATAAGACATAATTCATTTTTTCAAAAGTGTAAGTTTAGTTTTAAAGAATGTTTTTTAATTATTTATAAATATTTCAAAAAAGATAGCTTTATTGACATAGCAGAAGAGCTTAAAATATCGAGGAAAACAGTTCAAGTTTATACATCTAAAGTTAGAGATACCATAGTAAACGAAGTTGAATCTAATAACGAAAGGCTTGGAGGTTATGATATAAATAGACAGCCAAAAATTGTGGAAATAGATGAAAGTCTATTTGTTAAATCAAAATATAATCGAGGACGCCAAACAGAGGGACAGTGGTATATAGGCGGTGTAGAGCGAGGCAGTAAACGTGTTTTTTTAGTACCTGTATCGAATAGAAACACAGAAACTATGATAAGAGTTATAGCAGACAACGTTCTCCCCGGAACAACCATTATTACAGACCAGTGGCGTGCCTATGCATCAGCATTTAATAGTATGCCAGAAAACAGTCATTTAACCATTAATCACTCATTAAACTTTGTCTGCCCAACAGATAGAAGAATCCACACCCAGAATATAAAAGGTTTTTGGTCGCAAGCAAAGCGATTTTTACGGGCGAGACACGGTCTAAAACAGACTCTTCACGTTGAATATTTAATTCAATTTATTTGGGAATACAAAATTGAAAGAAATAAACGCATAAACATGTTTTTAAAATTAATAGTAATAAATCCTTAAAATTCTGCTTTTTTATTTTTTACCCATTTTTAAAATTTTTTTAAATGGCCTTAAAACTCCCACGCACCAAAATTAGTTTGACATTTTTAAAAAATTACCCCTATGACGTTAAGAAAAAATATATAAAGCGTTTCTAAAGAGATTAAAGAACTTATAAGAATACAATTGAAAGACGATGAAAATATACCAATAAAAAAAATCACAAAAAATTTATCTAAGCCGTCGTACAATTTCAAAGATACGAAATGAGCTTGAATTTGAGGCTGATGGTATTTTTCTTGCAGAACATTTCGAATACAACTCCTCGAGTAGTTGTTGATAGACCTGAAGACTAGGTTAAAAAAATTGCTCGAAGAAACGATATCACATTTGAAGAAATTTTTGTAGAATTAGCATTAGAAACTTAATGCACACGATCTTTTACCTGCATCTCGAAAAAAAAAACAAAATCTATGCAATTAACAAGAAAAAGACTTGCTTTTAGTTTTAATAGAAAGAAATTACTTGCATAAAAGAAATTAAATCAGCCTACTCTATGAACGTAAGTGTTTATTCAACAGAAAACTTGGTATTTCTCGTTGAAACTGGTTTAAATGCACACACAACTCGAAGGTATGTAACCGTTGGTAGGTACAAAATCTTATAGGTTAGTTCAGAACACTCGATGCCAAAATCTAAGTTGTATGTGCGTTATATAGATGAATGGACTTGTTACTCATGATAAATACAAAAGTGTCGGCGCTAGGCCTATTCCCAGGTATGGAATGCAAAAAACACGGACTTTTTCGGGGATAGGTCCTAAACTGGGAAATTTTGACAACCCATAAAAAATGAAAAATTTTCAAGAACCAAGAATCTCTAGGTCAGAAATTTTTATCTCGAATATTGCGGCCATGGAATATATAAAAAGATACAGATTACTCAAAGAGAGAAAATAGTGTCTTAAATGTTGTGGTAGAATGTTTTTAGAGCATGACCTAACATATTCTAGCGGTTTTAGGCTACGATGCTCCAATTCATCGTGCAGAAAATCGAGGCCTGTGTTCGAGGGGCTAAAAATTTCAAATATAAAGGTGGTCATATGCGGGTACTTCTTTATATTGTATTCGTGGTTAGAAAAAAACTACGAATACAATATTAACAAGAATACCTCTGTTTCTTTAAACACTATAAAGAGAATTAAAAGGACAGTAATAGCTGTTATTTCTAAGAATAAAAGACAACATGGGAGAAATTAGGGATTGAAAATCCAGTTCAAGTAGACGAGAGTGTAATTATTTAAGGAAAGCTCATAAAGGTAAAATCCCAATATAGGCCGCCATAAAAAAAATATTTTGTTGCCCCATGAAATATATATGCTTACTCAATTAACTGAGACCTTATACACTAGTGAAGAAATATGTCTTCTTAAGTTTTCCGATGCTTTTTTGAATAGACAATTAAGAGGACATGATTTGGGCGAAATATATTTTTTTGCTCGATTAGGATTAATCAAGAATACTTCGAGCTGTCCAGATTGCACTGATCAAATGCAACTCACACAAAAGAAAAGGACCATCGATGAATACATTTTGAAGTGCAAGAGACCTCGCAGGACAGAATTAAGCATATGAAATAATTCTATTTGTGAATCAGTTCGGGTATCAATGTTCCGATATTTCAAGTTTATGTTGATGTGGTGCAGAAATGGGCTTCAAATCGATTTTGCAGATGCTACCGATGTTAGTAAAAATACATCATCGGCCTGGAATTTTAGTTTAAGAGAAGCTATCCAGGATTGCTTGATAGATAATAGAGAGATGTTGGGTGGGATAGATGATAATGGTTGTTCTAAGATCGTCGAAATTGATGAATTTTTTTTAGAAGAAAATACAACCGAGGAAGGCATACTGAGGCCAACTGGGTGTTCGGAATGGTAGAACGAGGTTCTAGGAAATGCGCTATGTTTCTTGTACCGAATAGAACATTTGCAACACTGCTTCCAATTATTCGAGATAATTGTTTACCCGGAACCATAATAATTAGAAACTGTTGGTCTTCATATAGATCTTTAGCTGAAGACCCTACATTTCATCAATTAACAGTCAATCATTCTTTAAACTTTGTTTCTCCAGATAGTCCTCTAATACATACACAGAACATTGAAAACTGCTGGATGCACGCTAAAAAAGCGAAAAAAATACAAGCTGGAGGTTTAAGAGACAACTTAGAAGGCTTTTTTATGAATTCTCGTTTAAAAAAAAATTTCCAAGAAATACCCGTCTAAATGAGCTTATACTTATTTTATCAGATATGCTTATTGATCAATAAATTTTTAACTGTATATTTTTAAATTTTTAGAATTTTTTAATAAAATTTATTGGTCTTTTTTTATTTTTTCTTTCTTTTAAATTTTTTTTAGAAAAAATTTATGGCGGCCTATATTGGGATTTTACTTTTTTGTCATATGGTGGGTAAATAAACAGTATTTTAACTTTTTAAAGATTTTGTAAAAAAAAAGAATGGATAATTTTAATTTAATATTTAATATGGCCTCCTTTGTCTATAAATTGTTATACTTCTCTTTTTTAAACTCAGCGCAAGCTTTTTACATAATTCCTTTGGTATTGAGTTCCATTCTCTCAATATAGCTTAACTCATGCCTGTTTTTAAAATCCCTCCAATTTATTTTTAGTTAAGACTCATAAGGTCTCGATGGGGTTTAAGTCTAGCGATTGAGCGGGCCACGGAAGCAAATTGATATTTTTATCAGCAAAATAGGACTTAGAAAGCTTAAATATAAGCTTAGGGTCGTTATCTTGTTGAAAAATATAACTACTTAGGCCCATCATAATAGCTGATTCTTCGAGATTGTTCGATAGAATATCAACATACTTTGCTGCGTCCATTTTTCCATCTATAAAAATTAGGTGATCTACATCTTGATACGAGAAACATCCCCATACCATCACGGACCCGTCTCCAAATTTAACAGTAGGCGTTAAATTCTTCATTAGAAGCCCCGTTGAAGGCTTTCGCCAAACAAAACACTTATTATCAAAGTTAACAAGATTAAATTTACTTTCATCCGTAAAAATGATTTTCTTGATCTCCTTATTGGACATTCCAATAAATTTCCTTGCATGTTCAACCCTAGCCTTAATATTTTTTTTTGAAAGGAGTGGTTTTTTTATAGCAGAAAATGCAAAGATGTTTTTTTTATTTAATTTTTTTTTTTAGACGTATGGCTTAAGTAAATGCCAGCTTTATTCTCGAAATCTACAGAAAGTTTTCTTAAAGATGTTTAGGTTTTTTTTGTAGTTTTTTAGAGTGTTAAAACCAGAATTGGAAGTCTTCTACGGTCCTCCTGGAGCCAAAATATTTTTAGTCTGTCCTGTTTTTTTAAATTTATTAATAATCCTAGATACCGTGCTTTGTCCTATTTTTAATTTTTTTGCAATATTAACCTGAATAATTTTATCTTATGCATACTTATAATTTTACCTTTGGTAAAATCAGTGAGCGACATTTTTATGGGTATCAATAAGGGAAAAAAGGAACTTTTTTTTGGAGGGAAAATCTTGAGTTTCTTGATTTTTTTGTAAATACATCCATTCTTTAATTTACAAATTTTCAAAAAAAAACATAAAACATGCATAAAAACACAATATCAAGAAAAAGTAAATATGTACATATGTTTTTATTTGTTTATATATCTCAAAAGGTGGTTAAATTCTTTTTTTGTTGTGTCATAAAACATGCTAAAAACAATATCCATTTTTTTCTTTACAGACTATAAATTTTTTAATGCCCTTTTGGAATTTAAAAAATAAAAAATTTCAAACTAAGAAAAATTTTAGTCAAGATAGCAATAGAAAATTTCAAAGTTCTCTTGGGCCGAAGATTATGGGGTCATTGAAAAAGATGGAAAAGCATATTGTTTTTTTTGTTCGGAAACAATTGTGAGTCGAAGATGGAATGTTGCCAGACATTTGAAACTAAGCATGGTAATATTAACATTTTAAATGCACTATAAAAGAAAGATATTATAGTTAAAGAGCTAAAAGAACTTTGACTAATGATCGAAAGTTATAAATAATTTTTAAAGCATATCGAAGCATGTAATGTCAGTTTCTTATGCAATTGCTCTGTTAATTGCCAAAAATGGAAAAACTCTGTCTGACGGGCCTTATATAAAAGAAACCATCTTAAATTGTTCTAATATCCTTTTCCAAGATCTTGAAAATAAAGACATCATTTAAAAGAATTTCAGAATTGTCTCTCAGCAAAAACACAGTAAAAGATAGAATTCTTAACATGGCTGTGAACATAAAAGAACAGCTAATAGAAGATCTAAATAATTGCAAATTCTTTTCTCTCTCTCTCGATGAAACAACAGATGTTACATCGAAGGCAAGATTGGCAATTTTAGTTAGGTTATCAGATGACAATTCTATGAGGGAAGAACTAATAAAGCTTGTATCTTTGACTGTAGGAACAACTGAGAAGGAGATTTTTGATGTTGTTTCAAAGACTTTTAGCGAATTAAATATTGACGTGTCGAAAGTAGTTTCTATTACTACGGATGGGGCTCCTAATATGGTTGGGAAGAACTTGGGATTTGTAAAATTGTTTAAAGATAAAATTGGTCATGAAATAATTCCTTTTCATTGCATCATCCACCAGGAAGTTCTCTGCGCAAAGTCTGGGTTTGTTTAATTTAATAAAATTATGTCTACAGTCACAAAGATCATATCTCTGCAAGGCCTCTTCACAAACGAGAATTTTCAGCACTTTTAAACGAATCAGATTGTACGAATAATGAACTTTAAATGTATAATAATGTGAGATGGCTAAGTAGAGGTAAGGTTTTAAAAAGATTTGTAGATACTTTCGAAGAAACAAAGACTTATCTTGATAGCAAAAGATCTTTTATTGCCCCAAATTTTAAAAATCATACGTGGGTTTCTAGTCTTATGTTTTTACAGACTTATCTGTTCATTTAAATGAACTAAATTTAAAGTTACAGGAGAAAGGAGAAAAGCATTGATCTTATGTTTGGATTCATAAAATCCTTTGACGCAAAAATAGATTTTTTTTAAACGAGATCTTAGGGACAAAAGATTTAAATATTTTTCTAGGACAAAAGAATTTTTTAAAACTTCTGCTACAACATCTGAGGTCGATTCGTTAATTTTGTTAAAATCTGTATTGAAATTGCTCTACCAATCGTTTCAAGAGAGATTTACTCAATTTAGGAATATGGAAGAAACAATAAGAATAAATAAATTTTCCGACATAATAAAGTTTGAAACACTAAATTGGATGCTTTCGAATGGCTTAAACTTGAAGATCTTGAAATGGAACTGATAAAATTTCAAAATAGCATATATGTTTGGAAATTTTCAGAATTAAGAATAATGGTAGAAAAAATGGAGATTGACCGTTTGGAAAAAGGTGTTGTGCATAATTACGGAGATCAAATCGTTAAATTATGGACAATGATCCCTGAAACAATTCTAATACAAAAAAAGTATCTTTGGCATTATAATAAACGATATTTTCTTCTACTTATTTATGTAACACATTATTCTCTTCGTTAAATAATATAAAGACTAATAAAAGAAATCGTTTGACAGATGAAATCTGCATTTCTTGCTTAGTTTTAAAATCCACTAATTATAAACTCAAATTAAGCGATCTAATAATAAAACAACATTAAAAGAGTTATAAAAATTCATATAATTTACATCGATTAAGTGTTTAAAAAAAACTTATGTATACTATTATCTGTTTGTCCTTTGTTTTTAGCTTGTGTTGTCATTTTTTATTCCCATTAAATATTTCAAACAAGATGTCGACATTTTAAAAGTGACACACTAGCTATAAAATCGTGTTTTTTAAAAAAATTTGACACACTGGCCCGTAAAGGTTCGCCATCACTAGTCTATGCTTTTTCGTCTAAAAAAACCTGTTTAACTTAGAAGATTATAGCAAGCAGGTAATAAAAAACAAAAAAATATTATACCATTAGACGATAAAGTGAAAAGCAACAGATTTTCTAATATATGAAATTTCAATCCTTTATAACCAGATAGCAAGATTTCTGTTGCGTTAGCCTTCTACTGGTCTTTAATAAAAAACCTGACATCGATGGTAAAATTTACAGGTAGTTCATTCATAGGTTACAGGCGTTTTTCAAATAATAGTGTCGGTAAACTAGTATTAAATGGGGCGTTTAGGTCCGCACCATCTCTCGCATGGTTCACTTATGAACACAATGTCTTTTCTTCTAAGACGTTTATATTTTATCTTATATACCCAAATTAAAAATCCTCTCAACTGGACTCGAACCAGCATGATTGAAATTTGTGCAAAATACATAGCCATTTTTCTATGTATTCACATTTTCTCGCCAATTTTTATACTTTTAAAAGCGCGATTTTAAGTTTTAAACTTTTTAACTGCTTACCCATGGTTTCTGCAGCCAAAGATTAAATTAATTCAGTTCCTTGAATCTTTTTTGACGGGAAGAAGAGATGAGATAAAGTTAGATAGCACGTAAAGAAAAGACTAAAAAGAAGTCTGAAAATTTTATTTTAATAGACGGACTGTTTTATCTCAAATCCTCTGAAAATTTACATAAACATGTTTTTTATGAAACGCAGCGTAATGCAATGGAAGTGGAGTGTAAGGCATTCCACATGTGTAACCATTATGGAATGAACAGGTTTGAGGAAGCCTGTAATGAAAGATATTTTCGTTTTCCCTGTTCATTAATACGGAAAATTGTTACAGAGTGCATAGTGTGTAGCCAATCACAGCCTCTTAAAAAAAAAGCAAATCCATATAACGGCAACTAGGCCAATGGAAAGGCTTATGATCGACCTTATAGATATGTTTAAGTATAAATCTGTAAATCAAGGATTTTCATGGATTTTGAATGTTTTTTCAAAATTCGCCTGGGCTGTACCTCTGAAAAACAAATCAGGGTTAAAATAGCATCTAAACTGAAAGAGTTATTTTAAAGCATACTGGACCGCCAAGTATTCTTTAGTCCGACAACGGCAAAGAATTTAAAAAATACCAACATGGAGGCATTGGCGGAAGAATTTAAGTTCGTGTTAATCAATTCCAGGTTACGTCACCTACAGTCTCAAGAACAGGTGTAAAAGTTCAATCAGACATTGACAAGGTATTTATTAAAAAACATTTTTGAAAAAGAGGTTAATTGCAAAACAACCGAAAAAATTGGATAGAGTATTTAGGTGATATAATTTATAAATATAACTGTGCCAAACATTCGGCTACTAAAAAACACCTTTTAGACTTTTCCTTAATATACCTGGATATAATACTGTTAAAAATGATTGTTTTGATAGTTCTAGCGAAGAGTTGAGTTTTTTATCTAGTGATTTTGTTACTGAAGTGCCTTTGGTAGAAAATAATGAACAAAAAAAATACACATTCAATTGATTTAAAATATTTAAAAAGGATGGACAGGCATTCTTTAGTCCACAATTCCATATGCTCATTTGGAATTATAGATAAAGTCGTTTTAGCAAAAGATTTTTAAAACGACTTAAAAACAAAAATTATCCTCTTTTTACTCAAAAAAATAAAGATTTTACAAATTTTATCTAATAATCGTATAAAATTTAAATCAAAGAATGAAGAAAAAATTGTTCATCAATCTAGATTCAAAAAAAAGTAATAAATAAGTTTATGTCTAATATTTTATATTGAATTTATTATTTTTCTCTAATTATAAATGGAGAAGAAAACATAAATCAAACAAATAACAAGAACTAGATATTAAGAAACAGAGAACAGAAAGCAACGCAACTCTGTAACACTTAAAAGGTTTTAATTATTATGTCTAAAAAAACATATCTATAAGGTTTTTTACATAAACGAAAAAAAAACGAATGTTACAGAGGCAATTAAGACATTTGGAATATGTTTTTGTAAAAAACAAGAGACTTTCTTTGATTGCTCAAAATTCTTTGGCCATATTTTCATTTGTTTGGAATTTTATAAAACTCAAATGAGAAGAAGTTAACTTGAAATAAGAGATAGTGAATTTAAATGTGAACCAATATGAAGAAATTAATGTAAGTAATAATTAAAATTTTCATACTTAATTAAAGTTATCTATACTTACTACCAATTTACTTACATAATGAATGAGATCTTTGACGATATTAAATAAGATTTAAGATGTAATCACTGTTGTATATATGAATGTCATATCATATGAAAACAATTTTATAAAATTAAAGAAGATGGTAACCATAAAATTGATAAAAATATTAATTGAAAATAAGAGGTCCAGTAGCTCAGCGGTCAGAGCATCCGGTTTATACTCGGAGGTCGCGGGTTCGACTCCCCATGGGTCCCCAAATTTATTCGATTAACGCAAAAATTTGAAAAACATATAAAGCTTGTCTACAATTAAAAGGTAATATCAATAGTAGTTTAGTCATCATCGGCAAATGCCAAGCTTATCTGTCTGCGCTAAGTCGGAATCGACTTAAAACTTTCCCCACTGGAATTTTACGTAGGGGAGAGGAAAACTGGGATGAGAATGGAATTGAGACCGTCCATGGCAAAACCATGTGAAACTAGGAGTCGAGATGTCCTAGAATAGCACACGCCCGAATATAATTCTGAACTAAAAACATACAAAACAACGGTGTCGTCCCTACTGAGCATTCCATCTAAGTGGAAGAGGGAAGCTTAGACTAGGTGGGTCTACGTAAGTCGTTAAGAGCAGCCCACGCAAGACGAAACAGGTTATCGAAGGGAAGGATAAGACATTGTGCATCTTCTCGAGGGAGTAACCTACCGCTTAACATATCAGGTGGAGCTTTGTATCGGCTAAAAACGGTCCAGATACAGAGCGACCGGGCACGTAGTGCGCCTGCAAACTCACAAAGCTTGCAGGTCCGTACCACCTGCGTAGACCTTGACGTGGTAAGCAGACTATCGTAGGGGGTAGTTGATTACGTGGTAGACCAGCTCAACTATCAAATTGCATTCTCTAGAGCTATAGTAAAATCATCCATAAAAATCTCAATACCACTATCACCTAAATCCTCGACTATAAATAAATAAACGGTTTTTTTCTTTAATTACCGTTAATTTTATTCTGTTAATTTTTTTTAGAGTGGCGCGAGAAGCACTCAGTATTTATTGATAAAAATATACATGCTATTAAATATGTATCTGTCTTTTTAAACAATCTACATTCTATGCCAATGAAATACGACTTGATCATTTTTTAACAAGATAATGATTCCAAACACATAAGTAAGTTAGCTAAGAGATTTTGTGCTAAAACACTGAGTTTTTACCGTGGGCACTACAAACTTAAAATTTAATTCCAATATTAAATCTGTGGTTTATATAGAAAAGGATTTATTAAGGGTTATAAGCATAAAAATACTAAAGAATTTATAGCGGCAGTTTAAAATCATAGGAGTCTATGCCGGATGAAACATGTTAAAAATTGATTTGAGTCAAAAAAAAATAGCTGAGGTATATGTTTATGTAAAGTGTATGCATTCCAAGAATTAAATTAAAATTATGCAATTTTTGTTTCACTTTGGAAAACAAATATCTTAAAAGGTATGTCATATGCTAGAAACATAGTTAACTAATGGTACATGTTTGATACCCGGACGAATTTTTTTCTGTAAAAAAAAAATTTTGACCCCTAAAATGGAAAATTTTAGATCTAAAATTCTGTCCGGATATCAAGCAAAAGCCCACGAAACAAGTTAAAGAAGATACAAAGGCTTTTTCATAACTTCAATGAGTGTCTAGATGCTTTGATAGACTTAGAAGTAGTAAAAGAAGAGGAAAATTGCTTTAGATGCAGTAATACTGCAAAACTAGTTATTATAAGCGAAAATGATATTCAGAGAGC
>DWIE01000533.1:0-14448 GCA_018248235.1 Choaspes benjaminii | reverse complement strand
AATTATCGTAGACTGCTACTTACCAAATACTTGTTGCTACGCGTCGGTTAGAGATTTCGTAGCATAGGTACTTATCGTGAAACAGTAAATTTAAGTGCGAGAGCAATCATTATAAAAAATCATGCTTTTTATATTGAACCATGCGTTAATTGTTAAGGCACTTTCGAATGATCAAATTTTAAGGAAATTGTTTTGTTCTGAACTCTCGCATGTTACAATAAATACATTAGGTAATTATAGTACAAGTTTATAAAAGTGTAAGATATATTGCACTATTAAAGTTAAGCATAATGTCTTTTATATAATTTTATTATGAACATCGCAATGTTCCAGAATTTACAACAACAAGGGGATATTACATAACAGCCTCGTTCCAAATGGATCGTAGCGGGATCGGTGGCCACAGATTAAAAATAATTAACGCAAATTATAACTACGACCTTAGCCGCCACGGCAATTGCGACATCCGACCAGCACAATTTAGAATATTGTATGTCG
This sequence comes from Choaspes benjaminii, assembly GCA_018248235.1. Lineage (NCBI taxonomy): Eukaryota > Metazoa > Arthropoda > Insecta > Lepidoptera > Hesperiidae > Choaspes > Choaspes benjaminii. The sequence goes on along the minus strand of DWIE01000533.1, from coordinate 13,950 downwards.
GATCCAATTAATAAAACTAGGTATTTAGTAACTAGTTTCCTCAAATGCGGACATTTTTGGGCCAACATTTGTTGCTTCAACATGTTTCACAAGTTTTAATTATTATATATTTATCTTTTATGTTCAATTTTAAGTAGCAATCAGGTCTCCTAATGTGCAGCCCATGACAACCATAACCGACTCTGAACAGACCCGTCGTTCTGTTCGAAGTCGGTTACAAGAACATTACTACTTCATTTGCTTTTGTGTTCGAAAGGACAAATGCTGTTGGCCCTCTTGGTTTTCACCACGTCGCCAATTTTTTGTGGGCAGCTTTTTGCAGGGAGGACATAACCGATCTAAATATACTCATCAGTCTATTCGATTTCGGTTACAAGTGCGTTTCTACGCCTTTTTCCGAATGGACAAATTCTGTTGGCCCTATTGGTTTTTAATACGTCACCGATCTTTTGTAGCAAGTGGAGTGATCAGCAGGAGAGGGTATTTAGGCAATGAAGTTAAATTGGAATGCATGACAAACAACAAGGGACAACGACCTAAACTAAGGGCTCCTCTCTGAGTCTTCGGTACTACGTTTGAGGGTTGAGGCTTAAGTTGTTTACAATTCGCCCCATCTACCCTATGCACGCGGCTCCCTTGAAGCTAAAACACAATATATGAAATGGATGGCATGATTAATAACACACAAATTATTAATTAACTCTCAAAATGTTTTCATCAGTTTTGAAAGGAAGATTTCTAAAAAAGTGATGTTCGATTTCAGTGCGTAATAATAATTAAATAGGTTATTATTATAATAATATTGTAGGCAATATTACATCACTGGAGCTATTATATGGGTTGAAGTATAGTAATAGAAATTTCACATCATTTTATAACGAATTAAATAAATTTAATGATGAGTTGGAATATTTCTTGAGTTCAATTATAAAACTCTGGCTACTGAACACATTTGCGTTTAGTAGGACGAGGGAGTAGGACAGGGAGTTGAAATATAACAAAAAGTAATAATACTTCTTAATAATATATTTAATATGCGATTTTTTTGGGAAAACAATAGGGTTCGATAGTTTCTATGGAAATTTAAAAAGGCAGTTTTTTTAAATTCTCTCATTCATAGTTTTGGAATTCACCGTACTTATAGTAAATAAATATACTTTATTTCAAGGCTTAAGTTACAGCCAAGATCCTTAAGCCAAGGTCTTCCCATCGCCTAAGTTATAAGCAACCCGAAAATGCAAAATTTCGGGAAAATACATAACTTAAGTCAGTCCCCACCAATAAAGAAAATCGTTCTTATGCAACACACGCAGATCAGTAGTTTAAGACTTCACTCCTACAAAACGCTTACCAGTATTGCCATTAAGATAATTCAAAATTAATCATTAAACTATTTAATTTTATTGTGGTAAGGTGTACATTACACACTGCTACTTCACGGTAAAACAATGTGGCCTAGTAGCAAGGAAAAATGGAACGCATGGTGGTAAAACCAAACCAGTTTTTTTTGTTTTTATGTTAGGACGTAGCACATGAGCTTGCAGTCCAGCTGCTCGTAAGAAATTACTTCAACGCATAATATCTATCATGACAGATGCGGTGCTACTCTTGAGGACATAGATCGGACGCCTTGTTTTCTCCGTATGCTGGCTATAAGACACGCCGAAACACAAGTAATGTGTAGAAAGTATGAATTTCTAACCATGCATGCTGGTAGTTGGACTTTTGCGTCAAACACTCCAAGGGCAATATTAAAATACGCTTCACCAATATTTTAAAATAAAGGTATAATAAAGATAGGCTGTATGGCAATACACCGACGCTTTTAAATTTTTAATGAAATAAATTGACAGTTGACACTCATGACAGTATACATTTGGACTTGACAGTGTACATTAATCTTCAAGAATATAAATATTTGGATTCTTCGTGGTGTTAAGTTTTGTTCAATATAATTTGTTTCTGTATCTCATAACAAGACAATATCAGTTAATCATGGCCGAAAGAAGACTTTGGGGTGAATTCGAAGATGAGGACCCCGATGATACAGTTTTGCAGAGTGTAAACTTTAATCCGATAATAGAACTGGGCATGCAGAATATACCAGAAATCCCTATTACAGTTAAATCGTCGCCCATTGAGCTGCCTACACCCAACTTGATCACGCATACAATACAATTACACGAACATGCAAGACATCTGTCGGATATCCTCGAACAAGCGGAGAACTCGGTGTTCGAAGGTGCGAGGCTCGATGTTTTGAATCTACCGCCCAGTCCGCCCGAACCAAATTTGAAAATGGAGCACGAAAAAACGTTCCCTATAAACTTTTTACCTAAACAATACTGTGATTTCTCCCTCGGAAACGGGCCAGTTATAATCCCGTTCACGCCAGAGAGCCACGAACGAGCGTTGAAGCACTGTGCGGCCATAGCTATCGGGCATGTTGGCTTCTCGTCGTGCACGAACACCGCCTTGACGGCTGTGGCTGATGCTCTAGACGTTTACATGACAAACATGTGCAAACTGCTCCGGAATACCGTTGACCGTGAAGCTAGCGGCCTCAAGTCTGGTTTCCCAGATGCTGTATCAAAAGTATTCGCTGATCTCCAAATCGGAAGCCTACATGACTTCTACGACACGCGGGTAGTGAAGTATCATGAAAAAATCAAGAGGCAGTGTGAAACATTGAAAGAAAGGTGCGAAGCTGTAGCTTTAGGCGATATTGCTCCACAGCTGAAGCTGGAGGAAGTCCCAGAATTGCATTTTCCAGCAGCTCTCGATGGATCATTCACCCCTTCTCTAGAACCCGGATTCCAAATGCTCCACAGCCTTGAACAAGAACAGCTACAAGGTCTTGATCTACTGGATACTGTCACTGCTGATGACATCAAAGTGGAGAACCTGGATTTTTCCCAGGTTGAAACAACTAAACTCCCTTCGCTATCTCCTACAGCTAAAAAGAAACGAAAATAAATAACCTATGAAATGTCATTTAAGTTTTATTTTTATATATTTACGCTTTATTGTTTCATCTAGAGCTAGGATTACAATGGGCGGACTTAATGCCTACAAGGCATTCTCTACCTGCCAACCATGGGTGATAGTGGATAACTTGTAGGTGGGGAAATAAAAGATGATATAACTACAACTTATCTTAGTAACTGATTCGTAAAACAGACCAATTGCTCAGTTTGAAGTTGATCACAATTGCATTGTTACTCTTGAGGTATAAATAAATTACCTGATGTAACCTGTGTATACTAACTCCTAACTTTCAAAATAAAACAACTTATATGTGATATGATAGTGGTGGTGACACTCATTCAGATGAATCTAGATAGCTACTATCAATAGTACTGATAGCTATATTTTCACTTGTAAGACTAATACTGATTTGCTATAAATTGTTTAATTTAACCAATCTTATAATCAATACTAATAAAAATGTTTAAGGTTCATAAGGTTCACAAAATTGTATTAAAAACCCTAAACACGTTGGTTCATGGATAGTTTATAGTTATATGGAAATTTGACAATCTCCATGGGGCAGACGGTGATGAGCCGCTTTGCTAAACCTCAGGTCACGGGTTAGCTTTCTGTGGTGAGACAAATTTTTCTGATTTGTTTTGTGTCTGGAATAACCTAACAGGTACACCATGAATGTGATTGAGTAGGTCACTACCACTGTCACACCTATTTGTGCTGTGAAACAGTATTGTTTGCACTTCTTGTTTTGGTGAAAGGGAGTGATAGCCAGCATACGGAGAACACAAGGCGTTCGATCTGTCGTCAAGAGTAGCACCGCGTTAGTGATTACAGATGGCATAGGCTGCAGTATATAGTAAGTAATAATTTATTCAAAACAAATACTGTGGGAGGTTATTATAAAAAAACAACCATAAACATAGCACCAAATAATTTATTTGCTTGATCCAATTCCAGAAAAAAACAATGGAGTGATGAATAACAGACACAATTCACTTAGATTTACATTATATACATTTAGCAGCCACAGAATCATACCAAATGATAAAATTGCCACAAGGTCAAACTTAACATAGTGTTACAGGTGCATTTTCTGAGTTAGTGGACATTTAGTTGGGAGTCTAATGAAGGGGCTCGAGGAGAGGGGAGGTGCAATAAGCTTGTATGTGTAGCACTGACTTAATATGCGAAGATGAGTGTTGTTTGTTGAGGAGTGGAAAAGTGTCATGGCCTATAGAAAAATAATAATTTTGGTGTCATATTTTAAAATTATCTAAATAGAATTTAGACAGAACATTCTTATACAATTGTTTGAACTATGCAGTTTTATTTTAGACCTTAATAATATATTACGGACCAGTGGGCCTTCATGGCAACGGTCAGTACATCGGGAATAATATTGCATATTACTGATAAGGCATGTTGTTCCTCCTTAACAAAATGCACTAACATGAATTGGAACTTATATAGTAATGACTAATTTACGTAGAGACTTAAGATTACGGAATGAAGATCATAGGGCCTGTAACAAGAAGGAATACTGACGGATATTTTTAATGTTTTGCTTAACAATATTTGAATGGAAGGGATTATGTACTACATAAATCGTCTTTAATATTGATGTACATGTACACTACCAAGTTGTGGTGAAATGTATATGATGCTTTATGACTTCTGCTGATTTATAAATCTAATTTATAAATTTACAAAATAGTTTTATTGTCATTGTTGTACAATATAATTGCATGTGTCAAATAACTCTACAACTGTAAATATGATCTCGAGTGTAAAGTAATGGATACACAAGAAAAATGTCTATATATTATGTATGCAGCATGTGAGAAATATAAGGTACAGTGACACAGCCTATCTGCAACTCCTCAAGATTGTGTGTATTTTGCATAAAAGGGAAAGTTCTAACCCCAGTCAAGTATTCGAGCATGAAAATAATTTGCTGCAGGAATCAATCCCGCTACCTCGCATTTTGCAGAGTATATCACAATCTGAGTTGCAGGTGTGGCCGAGTTGTTATATCAGAGCCAAGTTGGATAACCCAACCTTGCACATGAGCTCTCAAGACTTACTACTGCAATTGCAAATATGTTGTCATTCATTCACAGTTGCAAGGTTACTTGATGCCTACTGTATGATTGTTTGATGGTACAATCAATAACTTTGTTACAGGCAGAGACTAATTCTAGAGTTAAATCTAATCTCATGACAAAACTGTACATTAACATCTTAAACACAGCCTTTAAAGCAATCTGAGATTACTTCTTTTCCGGTGGAGAGGTCTTCTTTCTCCTGAACAGAAGAATATGTGGCTCTGGTTGATGTGTCATGTAGTGCACCCAACCTTGGCTCTGTTGAACACCAATGCTGCGCCACTCCTGCTCCGACATTAGATGATTTTTCGGCACCAGCTTAACCATTTCCTTTGGTAGCACCACATGCCTGTATTCGTGCTCCTCGTCATAATATTTATCCGAATAGAAGATATCTCTGGACATCTCGTCGAATATTGTCTGCAGATTTACGTGTACAACTGATCAAACAGTGCGTAAATTCGTTATACCGCAGTGTTTTTGCTCAATTGATAAACAATTAAATTAAATAACGAATAATATCCACAAATTCCACAATCTCACAAAGAACACAACTTCCACAATTTGAAATAATCGTTACGAATTTCAAAATTCGAATGACAGGAGTTGCCAGTGTATTAGCAACTGTAGGCAAAGATAATAGAATAGTTATGAATGATAGAGTAGAATTAAGAACCGGTAATGGATTTTTGTCAACAACACATGTAATTATATTGTAATAGGACTTATTTTAATTTTACTAATGTCTGATAGGTATATGGACTTGTAAAAACTAATAGTAGAATAAGAGCCGTTCCTTTTATCAAATTAGTAGTATATACTTTTCCTTGAATAAAATGTTATTATAAATGTATAATATAATTAGGTTACTATGCTGGCATTTGACCTTTACGTTTAAACGATACGAGCAAAATCCACGAATTGTACTGTCAAGCCATTTTGACCTTTTAAAATTTTAATATATTTTATCATTCATTTTATAGACTCGATCTCTTAAGACTTTTGTACTTTTCTAAATATGGTTCCATATTTACTCAAAACTTTTTACACCTAGCTTAACCTTATTTATAATATTTCGAAGGCAATAATTTTAGTTTGAATCTATTGTTATTAGAAAAATAAAACTAGTTAAAACAAAATTTTACATATTCAACACAGTAAAAAGTAAGGCTAATAATGGAACTCCAAGCGACATAACCTGAAAATGAATTTATAAGTTTCTAATCTTTCCTCTGAAACTATCGAAGTCAGCTAATAGTATGAAACTTACATAATAGCCAGACCCATCTCTTGAATAAGTATTATCAAAATTAATTTGTACTCAATGATTTAATATAGATCTGTAAAGAATTATATTAATATAGAATATAGAAATATTAAGTGTTTTACGGAATAAAAATGCAGTTGCATAAACATTGATGTTTATTATTCATTTTATTATACATTGATAAAAGTAGAAACATATTTATTTTTTGGCAGGCATAATGATTCAAAGAAAAAAATAATTTCCAAATTTTGTAAGCAGATAGGTAAAAGCCTATGTCCAAAAATATATACGTACGTATGTATACTTTATGCGGCACAATAATCGACAGAAAGCACCAACATGATTTGCAACCGTCCATTACACAATAGACGGAAATGTAATTACTTCGACCGGATTGAATAAACAATGAATTCTACGTTACGTTCGCGACATTTCTACTTTCAGCATGTTCCTTTTTATCCTGATCGAAGTCATCTTTTTGTACCATTTTAGATGGGCACTGGGAAGTGACAAATACTTTGTCTTTGTTGTGTGTGTACTGCATGTGCCTCTTGAGATTAGAGGATCTAGTTAGGCGCAGGCCACATATGCAGCAAACATGCGGTTTCTCCCCAGTGTGCGACAGTGTGTGCTGTTTCAAATCTCCTCTGGTTATAAACGCTCGGCCGCAAGTGTCGCACTCGAAATTCTTTTCGCCAGTGTGACGCCTAATGTGGTAGTGAAGGTTCCCAATAGTGCGAAAGCTTCGTGAGCATAACTTGCATTTGTACGGCGTTTGTCCCGTGTGTTTACGCCGGTGCACCAACAAGCCCGCTGACTGCGCAAATGTTTCGCCGCATACATCACATTTCAATGGTTTTTCTCCTGTGTGTGTCCTAAGGTGCACTTTTAGATTGTCTGTTGACGAAAATTTTTTTGGGCAGTGCTCACATGAAAATGGGCGTTCTCCGGTGTGAATCATGAGGTGCGCTTTCAGCCTATACCTAGATGACAGGACTTTGCCACATGTGAAGCATTGCTGTTTCCGTGAGTTATTTACATACTCAACCTTTTTTACATTGCTATTTTGTACCAAATCAGACACATGCTTAATGCCATTTTCAAATAACACATCATGGTCTAATCTACTGTCAGTATCATCCAATTTAACAGTATTCTCATCATGTATCATTTTATCATCTTTTTTATCATTCACAGAACATACATCAATCGGAAACATATCTGTGTCATCTGTCCCCTCTAGTTCTTCCGTTTTTATCACAACAGCGGCTCTCAATTGTGAATCTGATTTTTCACACATATGCTTGAACACCATGCAGGTATCTAAGGAGTCAGCACATACGGAACATATTGTGTCCGGTAAACCATCACCGGGATATATCTTAATTTTAGCCAAAGACATGACCTCTGTGGACATCATTACTGAATCTCTTACGCTAAAAATACTCGCAAATGTTCCCTCACGTAGGCATAACCTACACTTTTCAAAAGTCATTATTATGTATTAAGAAAAATAATATCCTATTTAAAATTTGTCATTGGGTACATTTTTAAGTTCCTTGATTCGGTTTACTTTTTTAGAATTAGAACTAAGTATTTAACCGGATTTGATTGACGTGACATTTGATTTTTTAAATCACACTATTCTAGCCGTGGAGTTGAGGGTTTCAAGCATTTGTACTGTCATTATTACTTGACAATTTGACATAAGAATTTTAGTTAATAAAACAGAATAAAAGTGTAGTCATCTCTTTTTGCCACGATAAGATACACTTTGGTAAGAATAGTTCGCCCTATGTTTGAAGTTCAAATTCAAAGTTATTATCTGCGTTTGGGCATGTATATTGTTTGTATATATAATATAAAAGTACAGTTACACTTATTAGAACTTCTTTAAAGTAGGTCTTGTAAACTTGTAATACAAGTCTTGTATTAAGTTGTTAGTCGCACGTGCTCACCTATTCAGTCGATTGTATTATTCTAACTGCAATGACTCCAGTAAAGCTTTATTATTTCAATCTTAGCGGCCCAGCCCGTAGCGCGTACTTAGCCGCAAAGTTAATAGGAGTTCCTGTAGAAGTAATCGTTATAGATCTATTTAAAAAAGAACAGTTAAGTGAGAGTTTCCTGAAAATAAACCCCCAGCACTGCCTCCCTACGATTGACGACGATGGTTTTGTCATGTGGGAGAGTCGCGCGATAGCCTGCTACTTGGCCGACAAGTATCAAACAGAGGAAGTGTATCCGAAAGACTTGAAACGCCGCGCTCTAGTCAACCAGAGATTGTTTTTCGACGCCGCACAGCTCTACCCTAAGATTAGAGCGATTTGTTATCCAATTATATTCCAAGGAGTTACAGAGATTAAACAGGTGTTGAAAGATGACCTGAATACAACATTGGGTTTCCTTGAAACATTCCTGTCTGAAGGCAAGTGGGTGGCTGGAGACCAAGTGACTATTGCTGATACGACCACCCTTGCTTCCCTATCTGGCATCATTCAAGTTGGATGGGATTTGTCATCATTCCCAAATATCCAGAGATGGCTAAAGAACTGTGAAGCTCTGCCTGGGTATGAAGAAAACCTCAATGGTGCCACAGCATTTGCTGCATGTGTGAAGAAAAATCTGAAGGAATAAAACAAATTAACATGTACAAATATATACATTTATTTTGTATACACTTGTTAAACTTATAATATTATGTTACTGTACTCATTTATGTTTATTAAACTTTATTTTTCTATCTATAAAACTTTAATACAAGTTGCTGTTCATTTTTAACCCTTCGTCTTATTACAATCTCTGACTTAAAACCATTTGTTTTCATAATATCAATAACTTCATTTGGAATGTTTTCTTCTATCAATAAAAGATATAATGTGCCCTTGTCAGCCAGTATCTTTGGTATTGCCTGTAGTAGTCGATCAGTGACTTCCCGGCCCTTAACTCCACCAGCCCAGCTCGCTGTTATGCCATCATTACCACATTCTTCTGGGTCAGTCACAACATAAGGGGGATTGAATATAACAACATCAAATTTTTTCTCCAAAAAACAACTGGCCAGATCCATAGCAACTGACTCCAACACAACTTTATTATGGGATGCTGTACTCTGACTCATTATGCAAGCTTGAAAATTTATGTCTGAGCTGAAGCAAAATGCATCAGGGAAGGCCATACCAAATGCGGTTATGATAACTCCACTTCCTGAGCCAACCTCTAAGCAAAATATGGGGTTTCTGTCCCTTAAATACTGTAGATCTTTTTCTAAGGCATCAATTAGTAGGAAGCTGTCTTCAGCTGGTTCATATACATAGTCAAAATCAGCCTTATTAATGTGGTTTTGATAGGGGGTCTCCATGGTTAGTTGATGCTGCCTTGCTCGGAGGCAACACTGCCGCTGGTGCTCTGTTCCGGCTCTTGTAAAGTGTCTGGAAGTGTTGAACGAACAACTTTTTCTTTGTTTATCATTCGTCTAATCTCATTTAATCTATCCTGTGATGCTTGCAACACATTAAGAACAACGGTTACTTTGTGTTTACAAGCTATAAGTTTCTTCACATAAGGATCTAAGTCCGGATGGTTGTTTAACGCCTCTCTCACCTTTTGCAACTCCTCATTTAAAGAATCTATCTGTTGTTTTAATTCTAATTGTGAAATCCTAGTAGCCCTAACTCTGTCATCGAGTTGGTCAACTGTGGGCTTCAGAAGTCCCAGCAAGCCTTCGGCGAGCGTGTCTCTAGTAGGATTGTCACATAGATTGCCTGTATTCTCATCTGCTGACGTCGTTGTGCTCTCCGTGTCATCCATTTTTCAATGGTAATTTTAATCCATGATTAATTTAGTACCGCCGAAGTGAAACAAATATTTTTATATTTTATTATTTCGACACTGACGGCTACATATGTACATTTGACACTTTGACGTTAATGACGTTGACGATTAACCTGTGACATGTCACAAAGGGTTACCATTGTAAAGGTCCTTTTCTCGTACGCAGCAAAATATTGTACTTTTACGAGTAGTACAACATTCATACTTGACTGGATCGGTACCACCGTCATAGCAATTTATGTTGTTATACAGTACTATACTAATTATGATTTCAATATAAGGTTGTGATAGCCAGCATAATATGAAGAATTCGAGGCGTTTGATCTCTGACCTCCGGAGTAACAGCATGTCTGTGACCATGATCACAAATATAGCAGTAACCACTTACAATAGATGGGAATGCAAGCCTGCGTTTCACTTCATAACATAAAAAAACTTTCAAAACTCGTATACTGCTTCGCACGTTTGTTTTAGATTGGTTCTTGAGCTATTACCATAGTTGTCGATGCCACTTCGGGGATCTTTAAATAAATTCAATCAATTTATTAAAAACAAAAAGGTACTAGCGCCATAGAATACAATTAATGAAATTTAAATTATATCTTTAGTATAAAGCTCCGCACACACATCACAAGAAATGCAATGCGATGCCTAAGAATACGAATGACGCGCCGTAGCTATACCTGTGTGAGCGTGAGTTCTATAAAAATGTTTTGTGATTGCAATAAAACATGTTACATCAGAAAATCATTTATTTATTAATAAATAATTTACTACTACGTGAAAAATTACTAATAATAAACACATTTCAAACAACAACTACTTAAACACTAATCAGTGACTAATCTTAAATCTATATCCTATATGTTGTATAATTGGCTAGTTTTCTGCTAAACAAGCTAGCAGTATTGAGCAACTATAACAAATATATATATATCAGTCCCCAACACTATCATAGTTTCTCGAACAAATTCTGCATCCTTTTGTATCCTATAGGTAACGTTTCCAGAAAAAGTAGTACCAGATTATGTTCAGTTTGGTATATATCATAGTACAATCAGCGTAAATATGTATAATACATTACATTACTAAATTTCCTAACTACTGTTACACGTGATATCAAAAGCTATAACATAAATAAAAACCACCAACATACTAAAATAATGAGATCTGTGTCAACAAATTTAACAGTAGGTAACAAGAGGGGACTACATTGAATCCATTAAAATTCGCATCTGATCCTTTACATGGGTTTCCATGTTGCAGAAGTCCCTTAAGACGTCTTCTATCATATCTACAAATATTGTTGGCCACTGGAGCTCAAGCGTTCTAAGACGTTGTGCGGCGCCACAAGCGACGTCTATTGTATGTGATAATTGACCACGACCACGAACTCTCCAACTCATGTCCTCCTATGTTAAAAACATATTTTCATTTTATCAATAATCAGAATTATTTCACCAAAAACAATTTCTGGATATCCTCGTATTATGCCAACAAACAACCAACACACCTATTTCTGCTGTGAAAAAGCTCTTATGAGTTTGAAGCAGCCGGCACGTACAGGATAAATGAGATAACTGAGGCTGAACTTATCCCTCAACAGTAGCAACGCACTTGAAACCGACTACGAACAGATCGATAGGTCTGTAATGATTCGGTTACGGTTGTCATGGGCTGTAGTAGTCACTTAACATCAGGTGAACTGCATACCCGTTTGCTTCACCAGTTTTCATTAAAAAAAAAAACGTAATTCTTATTAAGATACCTGTGAAACATTCCCCTTTTTATATTGCAAAGCTTCTTTTGCAATGACGTCTCTTAAAGCAGGATCAGCAACTCTCAGCCATGATTTAGCACTAATTGTACTGTTTCCACTTCTCCCTAGCCGCGACAAGAGGGGTTGTAGGGGAGCATCAGGAAGGGCTCTTAGTACTATATCGCTTAAACCACTATACATTTTATTTGCTAGCTTCACCTCTTCATCTGTTACCTGTGCAGCAAAATAATTTTCAACATTAGATTAACAGATTACCATTAGAGATTTTCATATAAAAATTATAGTGAAATATATTGTGTATATTCCAATTCCTTACAGGTTCATCGTTGATCTGCTTAAGTCCCCAATGGGCAAGTCTGTAAACTGCATAATCTCTCCAAGTTTTAGTACATATAGGATTTCCCTCTGGCAGTACTGTAAGACCTGTTAACCCCCGTAGTTCAGCCAATGCATGCAATTGACCAAGATATTGAAGACCAGTTGCACGAACTGAGATATGACTCACATTTGGAAATCTAAAACGTATAAACATGATTAAGTAGTAGTAAGTAAGTACAAGTAAGAATTTTTTTAACAATATGCCACTGATTGTCTGAAAGGGATTCTGTAAACTCTTTTACAGTAGCAAAACTCTTAGTAATTTACACAGTTAGAGTAATCTGCCACTACTTACTACCAGACAGCAGTCCTTAGCTCAGCTTAACGAAATTGTAACAAAAACGATAATAATTATCATCAAATTCCAAAGTTCGCATATACCCATTCCAAACTTGGACAAGTACTTACTTAGTTTTTAGTTCTGTTAAAGATTGTGCGACCGCGTTAAAGTGGACATAGTGGAAAGCGGCTCTAGTAACTGTTCGGGCTTTTTCCCATTCCCAGTCCCGCGAGAGGCGTCGCACGGCGCCCGCGCCCCACGCACTCACCACACCATCACACACTTCGACCAAGTAATCCACCCCTGTATCAAAATGACCTTTGAAATTAGTTAACAAAACGTGAAGTAAGTTATGTATGTAAAGTTCGTTCGGAATAAATCGATATGAAACAAAGAAAAAAAATCTTAGAAAAAAAACAGTTATTTCAAATGACTGAATTATTTAATTTCATTTGTAAAAATGATGTATATACTTTATACAGTATACCTTGTTCTCTATCTTTTGACATCGGTAGATGCTTAGGTACCGGTTCGGATGATTTTAGGCTAGCTAGACTTTTTCCTGACTTCACTCTAGCTGTGGATGCTCTATGTGCTGAGGATGCTCTTTCGCTTCTACGTGATATAGTTGCACTTCTAATATTTCTATTGCTTATTCTACTATTAAGGGAACCCTCACGCCGTAATACTTTGCTATTGTGGTCACTTCCTGAAGTTGACGAAGTACCAATAGACCCTACATTCGTGCTTGCTGATATGTTACTGGCATTTTCACTGTTGTCTGAATTTTTGGTTTTAATCCTTCTGCTTTCAGGATCACATACTGATTTAGATCGCATTGTACTAAAATTTTCTCTTCTGCGAAGTACAGTAGGATTGCGCCTGAATCTTCTTTTATTGCTTTCTTCTTCGCTGTCACTAGTAGACGAAGGTATAGAGCTGAAAGAGGAATCAATGACTGGTTCCACGCTTGAGATGCTTTCCCAGCGCTTTAAAACAGGATCGACACCTTCCGCTAATTTGACATTTTCAAGTGAAGAAATAATAGGCAGCAATATAGGCGGTAATCTCATATCACTATTGGTGGATGTAGATGCATCAGTATCTTGGGAGGCGCTTCTTTCTGAGAAATTAACACGTCTCTCAGGCGCCTTCTTAGCGGTTGAGCTTCTTTGTAGTTTACGTATGGTTGATGGTTTCGGTTTAGTGTCAGAAAAGCCTTTGCTGCTTGTGTCACTATGATTGTTCCTGCAGTCAGAATCCTCTCCATTTTGAGCTGATACAACAACATCCGGTAAAGCTGAAGTTTCCACGGTCT
>DWIE01000532.1:0-14461 GCA_018248235.1 Choaspes benjaminii | reverse complement strand
CCGGGCGCAGGGGCGGGGCCGGGGCCGGGCGCGGGTCCGCCGGCGCCGCCCGCCGTGCCGCTGTTCGCCGGCGCGGCGCCCGCGCAGCCGCCCTCGCCGCCCGACCGCCCGCTCACCGAGGCCGACCACCACGCGCGTCTGCTCTACGAGCAGTGGCTGCAGCAGTTCAACGTGTTCGCCGCAGACCAGCTGCGCTACTACGAGGCTGAGGTGCAGAAGCTGCGCAAGATCCGCAAGGTGAGCCCGCTGTAGTGCGCTTTTGTGTTCGTGTGCTTTGTAGTGGCCTCGTAGCCTCCTCCGAGTCCTCGCCCGGTGTATCTCTATTTCAGGTATCGTCGCGCACGGGATTTTCGTGGCACCTCGTTCTAACCGAATGTTGTCTTCTACTAACCGGTTTTACTAGGGTTGGCCTGCATCCCCTTCCCTGTTGTTTCACGCGTTGACTCTTCACGTTACAGTCGCTGAACAGCAAGCAACGACAGTTGCGTAAGTCTGGAAATGAACTTTCGCCTAACGACGCTGCGGAACTTCAGCGCGTTTCGATGGAGCAGCAGGGACTTCAGAAGCACCTGGAAGCTGCCAGAAAGCAAGCCCGCCAGCACAGTGTGCTGATGCAGGTTTGTTTTTTAATATGATCAGTGCTTAAACTATTTAAATTTAAAAAAGATCCTGTAACTAATTTTATTTATATTTTTAGGAATATGAAACCAAACAACGTCAGCAAAATCCTCAACTGACCCAGCAGACAGTTATTAATCAGCAGCAAATTAGTACCAACCAAACGGTATTTGCGCAAAATCAAACTATTGGACAGTCGCAATTACAACAGCAAACCATTAATAGACCCATGCAAATCGGTCTCCAAAGTACTACAATTCAACAATCACAAACTCTTATTCGAACGCAACAGACCGTCTTAGGCGGCGACGGTCAACCGCTTACTCAACAAAGGATAGGGCTAGTGACATCGCCCTTGAGCACCCAGGGGAGAACAATTCTGCAAGGAGGTCGGACGCTGGTAATAGAACAGACGGGCGGGCCGCAGCCGCAGCTGGTGCGGCAGCTGTCAGGCGTGCAGGAGCGGCCCGCGGGCGTGGGTGGCATGGTGCAGTTCGGGCAGCAGCAGCTGGGCGGCGCCCGCGGGGCGATGGCGGCCGGCGCGCGCACCCCCGGGGCGCGCCCCGCAATGTCCCCTCTGCACGTGCAGTCGCCGCACGCGCCACCCTCGCCACTGCACCACCTCACTTCCCCCATGCAATCGCCGCTGCACTCGCAGCAGTCGCCGCTCCACCACACTTCTCAATCCCCGCTGCACCCCTCTACGCAGTCCCCACTTCACACGCAACAGTCTCCGCTGCACTCGCAGCAGTCGCCGATGCACGTGCAGCAGCAATCGATGCCACAGCAGAGTCCCATGCATCCTCAGCAGAGCCCGATGCACCCGCAGCAGTCGCCGATTCACCAGCAGTCTCCACTCCATGCGCAAAATCAAATGTCGACCCAGCATTCGCCGATGCATCCGCAACAGAGCCCGATGCATCCCCAGCAGAGTCCGATGCATCCGCAGCAAAGCCCGATGCATCCTCAACAGAGCCCGATGCATCCTCAACAGAGCCCTATGCATCCTCAGCAAAGCCCAATGCATTCGCAGCAGTCGCCCATGCATATGCAGCAGTCACCGATGCATACTCAGCAGTCACCTATGCAATCTTCGATGTCACCTCAACACTTTTTACAACAGCTGCAAGCGCAACGAACTAGCCCTCAGCTGCCGACTCCTAGTCGTAGTCCTCAGGTTTGTTGCAGTTCATTTTGAATACATATCGTTTTTTGTCGTTACTTTATTAATATTAATTTTTATATCTTCCTCAGATATATCAACAGTCACAAATTCAAAGCCCTGTTGCGTCGCATTCACCTCAACTACAAAATGTAAGATTTTTTATTTGTTAATTTTGTTCTATTTGTTTTGAAATTTCATTAAATTATTTGTAGAATTTACAGTTTAAAATTCTTTAATACAATTGTATGATTATTTCAGAGTGACTTTAATGTGGGTAGATTTTCTCGGCCTGCACCTGGTTGTTCACCTTTGCCGACAAGATTTGCAAGGCCACCTCATCATCAACAAGGTAGAATTAGCTCTAATGATTGTTTTATTACTAGTCATACGAAACATGATTAGACTAAAGTTACATTTACATCAACAGGAATGAGAGTGGGTGTACCCTTTGGTGCTCGTCAACAGACATCACCACTTGGAAGTCCGCAGCCGATGCCTTCTCCAGGAAATACCGCTAATGAGATGGCTGTAAGTATAATAAAAACATCTACCTTTTAAATTTTGCCTTGAGGACATATTTGTAATTTGTTATATTATTTGCAGCGGCAACAAATGCTTCAACGACAGCAGTATAGCCCAATGGGAGGAGCTCCTGCATCGCCTTCGTTATCCAGGTCTCCACACGTGGCCCGCACCCCCACGCCTTCGGCCTCCCCGGCGGCGTCCCCCGCGCCACACCACGACCACGGAGGTGGCACTCATCATCATCATATGGCTCCTATACCTCCCGGATACAGATACTTCAAACCTGGACTTTTCGGTGGTGCTCCCGTTTGGCCCAATAAAGATGACGATCGACCGCGCCCTGTTCACATCAACAAAGTTTCTATATTAAAAAGTAGAACACCTCCACGACCAAGGTATGCAGGGAAGACAGCAGCTCCTACTATAGACAGTCGAGTTGACGATATTGGAGAGACAAGTGACGGAAGAAAGTATGTTTTATATTCGACGGATACAGTGGATTATGCATCCGCCTCGGATGATTCGGCACGGATGAGTTTTTCGAAAGATGATGATGATGAGGATATTGACGAATTTGTGGACCATCTTGATGACGATGATATTGTCGTAGTCGAGCCGGGCGCGATATCACCGGAAGAACGTATAGCGACTGAAGAAGATTTTGAAGAACTTATTGACAGTGGAAAGCCCGAAGATGAGGCAGAGGATGAGCCCCCTCCCGATAAACCTATTAAAAGAACTGAGACAACAACAAAAACTGTAGCAGTTATTAGTTTAGCAACGGCGAAGCAACCCTCTGCTAACATGCAGCAATATAAAATAGTAAATCCTTCCCAAAGTTCGACACTCACGCGTTTACCGGTCTTGAGCGCTACTGTATTGTCACCGCACACTAATACGAAAATACTAAATGAAGTATCTCAGGCTACGGTAGCTTCTGTTTCCATCGCTAATCAAACTATTTCAGTGCCTGTTTTGAAAAGTCTGGCTGTACCTATTGGTAGTGTAACCGGTCACGCAAGTGGTATGGCTAAAGCTCAAATGAAAAAGTTGCCATTGAACATCAGTAATTCACCATTAAGTTTGAATATGTCTACTCAATCTCTATCTAAACCAGTCAGCTCGGTAATAAGCGTTATATCCTCAAATCTACCAAAGCCTGTAAGTTTAAATCCTGTAATAACTCTTGCTACATCAAACTCATCTGTAGCATCTCGTGTACCCGTGTCTATATTGACTCAACACCAGGTTAAGCAGAAAATCGTAAAGACCATAGAGAAACCCATGGGCTTGTCACTTTCTAACACCAAACTCTCAAGTTTATCTGTTACACATGATGCTACTTTGCCAGCGAAAATTTTCCAAGATGAAGCAGCATCACCTGATAGTACAGTTACATCTGAGAGTAATACAGATATGCAAAATCCGAGTTCATCAGCGACGCAACATTTGTTAATGATGAATTCTCAAGCTTCTTCACAGAAAGAACAAAAGATGCCACCATTATTAAAAGAACCCCATAAAGATATTGACATTGAAACTGAAATTAGCCAACAAACTGAATTACCTCATTCTTTATGTATAACCGACAGAACGCCGCTTCTTTTAGGTAAGGCAGACATTAAAAGCCCTGACCCAATACCGGAGAAAATTCCTGATAATATCATGGAAGGAGATGATGACGACAAACCGGATGATACACTTCCGGGAAATTTATTACTTTCATATAATAAATCGATTCATGATCCTTCTATCCAGAATCCTCCGACAAAAGAGAGTAGCTCAGAAGAAAATGTAGTAAAAACGATAAAAGCGATTGCTAACCAAACTAAAGAAATGGTTATAGATTCCAATATGCAAATAACATCTGATATGGCACAAGAATCTGTTCAGATATCAATACCGTCACCTACTCCATCACAAGAGAGATATTTAAATGACATAACCATGAGAGAACATTCAGAAGCAGTAGAAGGTAATACTAAGCATGTTGAATCTTTTGAAGATATGCTGTGTATACTAGAAGGTATTTCAGATGATGGGAAAACATACGGCATGAAGCAACCGCATGCGAAACCACCAATGCCACCAAATACTTCTATGAATACTTCCAACATAAGTTCTAACATAAATATGAGCAATTCTAGCATGAGTATTAGCAGTTCTAATATAAGTTTGAGTAATTGTAATATGAATGCGAATAACTGTAATATTAATATGAATCCGCCGGCAAAACAGGAAAGTAAAAATATTCAAGAACAACCTACCTTTTCCAAGAGGGAGCCAGATAGACTAGGGTTGCAGTCAGCTACAGTACCGCAATTATCTCCGTTGTCGCAACCAGCAGAGTTAACATCCAACATGGCTAATGTATCGCAACAGTTGCGGACCATTATGTCTACTTTAAACACTAAAATTGAATCTCAAGCTGTCACACGTAAGAATAGTGATGCGACGACACCTACTCAGGTAAATTTCGAAAATTTGTTACCTTCTTCGAAAGTCGAGGTAACCACGTCAAGGCCGTCTCCTATTCAAAGGATCGAAAAGCCAATTATTACGTCTACCCAGAATGTAGATTGCGTGCCATTGAGTGCATCTCAAGTCGTTGGATCTCGCGTTAATACATTATCCTCTATGGGCCAGATCAGAAAATCGCCCACGGTATCTCCAATAAATTCTCCAGTGGGTATCCAAAATTCTTTAATGAAGTCACCGGCTCAATCTCCACTTATATCAAATCAATCCTTTAACCCCAATGAAGATTTGAACACAACCTCCGTTGCGTCACAAATTATTCAAATGCCAGCTCTCTCAAAAATACACAGCAACTCTTCGACTCCGTCATCTATGATGCATTCCAACAATACCGTAACAACGAGTGTAACATTTCAAAAAAATCAATGTCTTCCTACTAGCATATTGGGACATACTTTACTTCAACCTACTAGACAAACCAATCTACCGTTTAGTTCTCAAAACATTAGTTCTAGTCAACCCCCGGCCTTAGTCATGACGTCGAGACCAATAATAGGCAATAAAG
Organism: Choaspes benjaminii; assembly: GCA_018248235.1. Taxonomy (NCBI): domain Eukaryota; kingdom Metazoa; phylum Arthropoda; class Insecta; order Lepidoptera; family Hesperiidae; genus Choaspes; species Choaspes benjaminii. The sequence continues at coordinate 9,110 of DWIE01000532.1, read as the reverse complement.
ACGTGGCACCAAATGTCACAGTGAGAACGCACAACATTGTTACCTCCGGAATAAGTCAAATGCAAGGTAAACCTCCTACTACTGGCTCACTCAATTTCATAACATCATCAAAACTTCTGCATACGCAATTGACATCGCCTTTGAAAAGATCTAAATCCACCGATGAGCCCAAGAGCGAGGTGATTGTTGGACATATCCAACCAACTAAGAGGCACAGTGTAGAATCTGTAATAGTTAAATCTGAGCCAATGGAAACTGATGAGCCTAATACGTCATCAAGTACTACGGATAACATGGGCAATAAAGTAGTTCAGCAAGGTAACGCAAATCAACGAAATGACGAATCCCAAAATGTGCTATTAAAACAATTATTGCAGACTACTACAACTTCAGGCAATGTAGTACCTCAACGTACGATGACAATACAAAGGACAGCTCCTGCGCTCGGTTCTATTCCATCTTTAGAGGCTCAATTAGCGAGGCCATCCATACCACCTTCTACTTTAGGGTTGACACAAGAAGTTGAAATACCTAAAAATTCACCACGACACATAACTACCGTTAATTCACAATTTAGTAATCGTCCTATATACCACAATACGCAATCATCTTTGCCTGCAGCTTCAATTTCTTCAATAATACAAACATCAACACAGTCCTTGATGGATGTGCGCAAACCTCCAATTAAAATATTACATAAAGAAGAGACAACTCCTCTGCCTGAAAGTTCGCCAACTGTGAAAACATTACCCATGTACCCATTAAACATGGACACTCATCAAATACAGCAGCCAAAAAAAGAAGTGGCTCCACCTCAACAAAGTCCAGTGCACCGGCCGTTTACACCTATGGATGTAAAAAAGGAATTGCTCGATGAAAGTTCCCAACAATCCGCAACATCTGGTGTTTCTACGGCATCGGATCAAGGCAAATTAGATCAACCAATGAAAGAAGATTACTCCGAAAATGTCACTATGGATAACACATCAGAGACAAGTGCACCAGAAACACCTTCCGAGGCTAAAAAACGTAAAAGAAGAGAATATCAACAAAAGAAACGTAAACAAATGCAAATGAACATGAAAGCGGCGGCAGAAAATAACTTAAGCACGTCTAGTTCTAAAAAAAGACTTCGTAAAGGGTCAAGGTATGAAGAAGATTATGACACATTTATTGACAGTTTAATGAGTCAACTGCGTTTACTTCCGCCGATGCAAATACAAGAACCCGCACTGACTACCAATTTTGCAGTATGTCCCCTTTTTGGTTCAGGTGATTTAACAAAATTAAAGAATAAAGATTACGATATTTTAAATGGTGATTTAGTAGGTGAATTTGGTAATGCAAAAATACCCAATGTTGGCGATTATTATAATACAAAACCTTTTGGCGACGAAGAACCGTTGCCAGAAAAACCTCCAAGTTCTACACAAAGAGGTTTTTACGATCAAGAGTTCCAGCCAATCATGTTCGATGAAGATCCAGAAGACAAAAAGCTCGATTTTATTTGTAAAGAGCGAGATACGGATACTCCAGACACCATTGTTAGCTGTTCCAGTCCCGAAGGATTTGACATGGAACCCGTGGATAGATTCCCTGGTCTTCGGCTAATAGATGATGAGGAGGAAGAAGATGATGAAGAATCGTCATTATTAGGCCGCATGTCACCAATTATCCCTCTTATTGAACCTATACCGATTAGAATGAAGCCGCTAACATTATATCAAGTTAAAGATGAAGAAGATAATCAGAAAGCTTTAAAATGTATTGAAACCGATTCACCCATTAAAAGTAAAATGGAGGATTCTCCAGGAAGTACAGAAAGCAATGAAAATGTCACAGTGACGCTTACGCTTACGTCAGGCGCAGCTGAAGATATACTTGGTGTATTAAAAGAACTTGCAGGAATACTGCATATTCCACCGCCTACATCTTATCAAATAATAGAGAGAACGGCTACTCCGCCATCACATAAACTTGGACTGTACAGATCAAAGGGTAAAGATGGCAAGGAAGGTACCCCTATCGACATTCAAAGTATATTAAATGGTGCGGCAAAATTCTGTCGCCACTGTGACGTAGTAATATTAGATTCTGTGGTAAGAGCTAAAGCCTCTGAATTTCCTCTGCTCTCTGCTAATAAAGGTAACGCAGAAGAAATTTTATGCGATAGCGATTCGGAACTTTATTTCTGTAGCACTCAGTGTTATGAAAGATTTGCCTGGCGGCCGACTAACATAATACTCGATGGAAAATCAAAAAATGTAGCTAAGGATGATACAAAATCAGACATTGAAACTAATTTATCAAAAGAACGAGACGATTTTGACACTGCATCTACAGAAAGTATGGAAACAGACGATCTCGATATCAAACCAGACATCAAGGACGAAAAAATGGATTTATCGTTTATTGATTCTCTAGATAACGACGAATTGATGAAAGAAGTTGGCGACGACGTCAGCGCGTTAGATGAAGATTTAAAAAGCGTCGAACAGGACGAAAAGAGTAATCAGAACACCGAGAAAGAGAAATTCCGGGGCGTGCGATACAAGTCATGGTCACCTGGTTGCATCGGACCACCTGCTAAATACAAACGACCTACGGATAGAGAACTCACTGAATTGGTGTTCCGAACAGGGGTTGCTATCATGCCGGTTACGACCGAGGACAACCGAAGGTGTGAATTATGCGGAATACAAGGAGATGGTGTAGCAGATGGAGTGTCCAGATTATTAAATTGTGATGTCGATAGATGGGTTCATCTAAATTGTGCACTTTGGTCAGAAGGAGTATACGAAACTGTGAGTGGAGCATTGATGAATGTCGATACAGCACTAGCTGCTGGAGTAAGCGCAACTTGCGCGGTCTGTCGTAGGCTTGGAGCAACTGTAAGATGTTTCAAAGTTCGATGTGGAAGCGTATATCACCTCGGGTGTGCTGTCAAAGACAACTGCGTATTTTACAAGAACAAAACGGCTTACTGCGCATCACATGCTCCAAAGAATGAAAAAGATAATGAGCTCACGACGCTGAGCGTGCAACGTCGTGTCTACGTGTCTAGGGACGAGCAGAGGCAGGTGGCATCAGTAATGTTGCACTCGGATACGAATCATCTCATTCGCGTCGGTGGACTCATCTTCCTTAGTCCCGGACACCTGTTGCCGCACCAGTTAGCAGCGTTCCACACGCCCAATTACATCTACCCCATTGGCTACAAGATCGTGCGGTTCTACTGGTCGATGTCGCGCGCGAACAGCCGCTGCCGGTACCTGTGCTGGATCTCGGAGGAGGAGGGGCGGCCGCGCTTCCACGTGCGCGCGCAGGACGAGTCGCGCCAGGAGCTCTGCGCGCCCACGCCGCGCGCCGCCTGGGCCGCGGTATTGGATGCAGTAGCAGCTCTACGGGAGGGACGCGGGGAAGAAGGAGTACTAAAATTGTGGCCCAATTATGTAACTGGAGAAGATTTGTTTGGACTCACTGAACCAGCTGTAGTTAGGGTTCTAGAAAGTTTACCCGGTATCGAGACGCTGACGGACTACCGGTTCAAGTTCGGGCGGTCGGCGCTGCTGGAGGGCGGGCTGGCGGTGAACCCGTCGGGCTGCGCGCGCTGCGAGGCGCGCAACGCGCGCGCGTGGCGGCGCACGGCGCGCTCGCTGCTGCCGGCCGGCGCGCCGCCCGCGCCCGGCGCGCCGCACGACGCGCAGGCCGCGCACCCCACGCACCCCGCCTCGCCCTACTCCAAGCAGTTCGTGCACACCAAGAGCAGCCAGTACAAGAAGATGAAGCTCGAGTGGCGCAACAACGTCTACCTCGCCAGGTCGAAAATCCAAGGTCTGGGCTTGTACGCAGCACGCGATTTGGAAAAGCACACGATGGTCATCGAGTACATCGGAGAGATTATTCGATCGGAGTTGTCAGAACTGCGCGAGAAGAAATACGAAGCTAAGAACCGCGGCATCTACATGTTCCGGCTGGACGAGCGGCGCGTGGTGGACGCCACGCTGAGCGGCGGGCTGGCGCGCTACATCAACCACTCGTGCCAGCCCAACTGCGTGGCCGAGGCCGTGGAGGTGGACCGCCATCTGCGCATCATCATCTTCGCCAAGCGCCGCATCGCCCGCGGCGAGGAGCTTGCATACGATTACAAATTCGATATAGAAGACGACGCTCACAAGATAATGTGCATGTGCGGCGCGCCCAACTGCCGCAAGTGGATGAACTGAGCAGCTCACCCCCATCCCTATCACTAAATATATTGTTGACAAGTTTTGATGCATTCGACGTGAAGCAATACGTTCAGTTTCTCGATACGACTAACGCATTAGTGATACAACCTCTTAACATGATCTAGAATAGTAAAGGCTATGAATGTTAGTTTTATGTACCAAAGTGATTTAAAAAACTTTAACTTAAGCAAAATGTTATTTTTTAATATCGTAATGGATTTCACTTTTATAAGCTGACGTGTGATCTAACATATTGATAAGACAATATCACGAGTTTTACAAGACAATCTTTAATTAACTGTTATTTTGTAATTCATTTTAAAATCGAATATTATCGGACATTCTTTGTATATAATATTAGTCTATAAAAATCATTGTTGTTATTACATTTTAATGTTTCTAGATGTGAATGTTTTGACATTATGTACGTAGTGTTAGGTTTAATTTAAATTTTCGATGTATTTTATGGATATCTGTATCGTTCTTTTCTATACAAAATTTAATATTATAATTTACCATGTTATAAAAATGTTTTTGTTTAATAGTTAATACTAAATTCTTTTTCTCGACAATGACAATATAGAGCAGAAGTATTAATAGAATATTTTGACAAAGATCATAATTATATAATACTTGAAGCAGGCAATAGATATTGATAATGGTATATTATTTTTTGATTATCTTGTCTAAGGTGAGATGGTAGGTTAAGTTACCAAATACACGAGTCTGCATTTAGTATCGCGTAGCAAGTCATTAGCGATATAGATACACTATATGCCACATCGTGCCTGACCCGTTTTGTATGTAATGTATTCGTACGTAGGTTTAGAACTACGGAACACCACAGGGCGCCTTTGGTTGATTAAATGTATACTAAATTTTATCACTTCGGTAGGATGCGCGCGCACGATTTTACATTAGGCATTTTATTCAAACCGTTCTATGATGTTATGCCGAACGGCCACTAGCTATCCCAAGTGGCTAACAGGTCAGGGACCAAGGAATATGTCTATTTTTATACAATTAACAATCTTTATTTATTGAAATATGTATAATTATGTTTTTATTTTAAAGTCCCTATCCTATTCAAAGCCCTTTTTATTTTTTTGATTGTAGACTTGTCTCTTGCTGTATTAAGTCAAAGTATCTTGGTTATCATTAGGTTACCATAGTTTCTAATAACCCTTCCCTTAAATTCTTAAGTTTGCCTACTTAAACTTGTGCGCGACGTAGTAGGTAGTCTAATTTATATAAAACGCAATGGTTCCAAAATGTGACTACTCGAATAACGTCACATGAATATTTAGTGGCCATTAATATTATAATGGTAGGCTTGAGTCAACGTATTAGATATGTACTCACTAGATTCGGGTTTGATGTAAACTTATATGTAATTTAGCAAATATATTTTTAGATTTATGAACTAGGAAGCATGTGTGATCCGGTTTAGTAAAACGTTAAAGAGATTTCAATTTGTTTTCGTATCTATAGTCAAATTGTAACATAAACATTTGTTTGTTGTTAATATAATAAATAAATAAATAATACATAGATATCATCAAAAGTAATGTTTTATCAGACATTTTTATAGTAATTGAAGAAGTTTGCGGCATAAAGTGCGTTACGGAATAATAAAGAAAGTACCATAAAAATATTTTATTAATCGAGTTCCCATTTACGACCGTTAAATAATGCAATGTAATTTTAAGTGTTAAATGTGCAATATCATGTCGGACAGATTGTAAATATGTTTAATTTGCTGCTGTGAAGAGTGTCTAATAAATCATGTATTAGTTTAATGTTTTGATGCATTATTCAGGTCGAAGTGATAAATAATGTTACTTTTTCCATCAAATTATTTATTTAAAGCATTCCCATTCATTTATAACAGATAAATCTCTTTGTAAAAGTATTTCTTTTAGAGATATTCTATTCGTAATATATTTTATCGCTTTATTTTCCTTTCATTAAAGTTTTAAGCATATATTTATACTTTTATTTCATGCTGTGACCCTGTTCTATTTGTAAGATAAGAAATTTAACTTGTTTTACTGGTTTCTACAAGACCTAGACAAAAAAATTGTGATACTGAGTCAGTTTTCTTGGAGCGCGTAATATATTAAGCAAGCATCATATACCTAAGGAAAATATACCAGAGTGTTTCCTAATCTAGTCACCTCACAAGATTGGTTCACCAGCTGTTACACCATGGATACAGTTTAAAATATTTTTTATGCCTCTTGTCAGATCTTCGAAAGGAATCAAAAGGTATTTTGGGTAAGGCTAAGATCTCCGAAAGAAATCAAAAGGTATTTTGGGGAAGGCTAAGAAAATAATAAAAGACAGCTTGTTTCATATAAATTTTATTACAAACGTTGTTTCGGGCTTATACTGCAAATAATATACTAAAGAAAAAAAATCTTACATGAAGCTGGATAGTCAGCTGTGAATTGATTGTGAAACAATGAATAATAACTGAAAAAAACATTTTGGAACTTGATAAATAAACTTTGTTTTAGACAAAATTTTATTATCAAATGCAATTTTTGTATGTAAGAAGGTTTATGGTCATGTCTGGTATTTGTGCTACATTTTAGAAAACCAGGAAATTATTGAGCATACCAGTACAGGGAAACAAGACTTGAAAGCAGCAATCCTATACCGGATCAGTAGCAAAGTTAAAGTAAATTATATTCGCCAAAATGTTACAGAAATAAATTTACAAAAATACAATTATGTCGCTTTTATAAATATACAACACAATGAGTATGGTGTCTGGCTATACTCGAGTCAAACTTTCACTCAATAGAGCTGGAATGAGAAATGGAAGAAAATAAATATAATATAACAATGTCATCCATTCCAATACAATTAATTGCTTACAAATGTGTACTAAAGCCATATGAAATAATAAATAACTCGGAGATAAATATGAGAACATGGACAATATATAACTAAATAGAATTCAGATGACTTTGGGAAGGAAAATACTCTTATATTGGGCGTAATAAATTGCACCATTACCTCGATATACACCCAAATGGTTTTACAAACCAACAAAGAATTAACACTCCATGAAATTAAGTAAGCACATATTGTTTCTCCCCTCCTAACATTGCCGCTTGCTCTTTCAGGCTCATGACCATTAAAAATGGGCTATTTGATAATTATGTTATGAGACAAATAATACTGCAACAACGCGCTAAATTATTGTAGGCAGCACCTCGTAAATTTAAGACAATGATAGTGTATTCTGTATTTCTACAATCACATGATAGGTTTATAGAAGACTTTATAATAACAACTATGCTTCTTTATTAATGGTCATGACTGAATTAAAAATAATTGTTCCTATGTAGAGTAATTGCATTAAAGTAAATTAAAATTATCATGCCCATATGTACTGTATGTTACAAATGTCACTTGCAAATTCAATGTTCCTTGCAATTTGATACTTACGAAATTCACTGATTCAGTTACTTATAACAAATGGGCATTATATTTATGTCAAATATTTTCTAAGAGCTTAGATAAAAAATATGGTGCTAAATAATTACTGTCGTAATAGACACTGAATCTATGTGAATAACATAGACAATATCGGAAAGAGCTTGTCACAAGATGTGACCACCCTAAACAGCACAGAACAAAACAGCCGAAAGCTATTTGCAGTAGTTAGAACTATACCAATATTATTTTTTCGCTAACTAGTAACGCTTGGCTTGTAACCAGATGTAAAACATTAATATTATTTTTGTACTCTTTGTACTGTTGCGTAAGTACTCAGTAAACGTTAAATTCGACCACAGGCTTTTAGTTTCAAATGGCAGTTTTTTACAGGCATTCAAATATATTTGCTAGATTCAAGTAAAATGTTCATTGAGAACAATCGAACACGATTTCAAGCATGCGAAATAACAAGTATATCGGAATATATAAAGAAACAAAACTAAACTGTTACAAAGCCTGATTATTTCACACATCCTAACAAAGCTGCACATTACTAGCGAACGAATATAAGGCTGCTTACAAACGGGAGCATTTCCACTTACACCTGTAAAACGTAGCCACTTATTTCCTATTATTACGAATAACTCGCGAGGTAGTCTGAGGACACAAATAAATTTTATGTTTAAATTTCAGTAAATCACCACTTTCTAAAAAATGTGACTTACCATATAAATGTATTTATGTTATGTTACCACACATAAATAGCCGTCATTAAATGTACCCCATTAAAAGTAAACATTACCAATTTTCCCCAATAAACCAAAGTTACATGAAATCCAACCCTACGTTATGTTACAACGGGCTACGTTTAAAGATTATTATAATGAAAAGCAAACGATTATAAGCGAGCCCTCGCGGCAGACGGTCGCGTTGATTCAGTCGATGTACTGAGCTAACCAGCGGAAGCCCTCGCCGTAGCCCTGGCGCTTCAGCACTGAGCACATGAACAGTTCCAACGGCCTGCCGGGCAACTCTGACCGCGACACCTTGCCCTTCCCGGTAGTTTGCTGGTAGAGGTTGAAGTACTGACGCAACTCGTCCTCGCTGGCGGCGCCTGGCTTGTCGATCTTGTTGCCGAGGATGAGCACGGGGCAGTTGCTGAGGGTCTCGTCGGTGAGCAGCGAGTCCAGCTCCGTCTTGGACTCGTGCAGGCGCGCGCGGTCGCACGCGTCCACGAGGAACACGATCGCGTCCACCGCCGGGAAGTAGTCGCGCCACACGCGCCTCGCCTGCTGATGCCCGCCGAGGTCGAACGTCGTGAAACGCATGCTGCCTATCGACAGCTCCTCGGACGTGGGATGCAGGGTAGGTACATGCTGTGCAAGTCTGTCATCTTTCAGCATGTGGAGCAGTGTGGTTTTGCCTGCATTG